>SNQJ01S0028759.1:55851-71367 GCA_010110895.2 Picea sitchensis
TTATGTTGCTGTGATTTCATTTAAAGCACATATTTAACCATTTAAAAGAACAATTTCTCACAGATGAACATTTAAAGGAAGAAGCATGAATTTAACACATAAGTTTATCTTGCATATTTTAACACATGAAGCAAGGTCCTGTAAAGTTTATTTTTATGAAGTAGAGGGTGCTTGCATAGCATAAAAAGTCAGCCTTGTATTTTCAGATCAGTGGGTATGTTTTTAAACTATTTGGAGCAACAATCAGTTGGATGAGAAAAAGAAAAAGACAGTGTGTAGTGCCACTCTCAACTACAAAATTTGAATACATGAAAACCACTCATGTAAACAAGAAAGCAGTATGGTTGTAGAGATTTTGTTCAAGTATTCGGTTGGTACAACAAGATGTAAGGAAAGATTATTGGTGAAGAAATCGACTTAAAATTCAAAGACAAAGAATATTGATGTTCAATATCACTTTGTGAGAGACATGGTTGAAGAAAAGAAGGTGTTGTTAATGAAGGTGGACACTTTGGAGAATGTTGTAGATTCATTAAAAAAATGTGTGAGAATTGAGAAGTTCTCTTGGTGTATAGGATTTATGGGTATTTTTGTCGTGGATTTTTGATTATGTAATCTTGTAAATCCATGTATGCAAAGAAAACAACAAGTGGGAGAATGTTTGGTATGTGTTATATTCTTTAAAAGACTGGTCCCATGTATTGTATACTAATATGGGAGAAAGGAGGGAAGGTGTTTTTTTGCGTACATTTTTTGGTGGTTTTTAGGCACATGGTTTTCTCCAATGGTTTTCTAATTTTGATTAAGGAATTAGTGTTGTTGACTAATATGAGTCAATGTATTAGGGGTTTGGATTCCGCAAGATCCTATGTATATATTGTATTGTAAACAATGAAGACATGTGATGAATAAAATATTAGAGGTGTGGCTCCAAATAGATTGTTGGTTCTCCCGATTTGGGTTTCTAGGGTAAAAATATTTTTGTAATGTGTGTGTGTCTGTGTGTTCCATTGTATCTTTTCTATTTTTATTAAGAATCCGTTTGCAGTAATTAATTTTATAAGGCTAAAATATACACTCTTACTTTACATCAATTTCAAATATTGAAAATTTTATCTGAGGGAATTCTTACCTCAATTCCCTTCAACATTTATGCATCATAAACAACCCCAAATGCATACCTGCATGGTTTTTATTATATTACTTAATTATATCTGATTAGCTAATCTTTTTATAAGCTCAGAAGATCCCTTCACCAATTCTCTTTTTCAACACTCTTACCACCCCCCCTTGCCTTCATATGGGTGGATTTCATATGCACCAACATAATCAACCTCTTCAACCATGCTACAAAAATTTTCCTAGATACACAATTCATCATTAGTCATATTCAAATATCACAACATCGTTATTTCACACACACACACACACACACACACACACATATCAACAGAGTATTATTAGTCTACAGTCATGCCATATGCATGTCCATTCATATCTATATGCACTAACACACATAAATATGAACCAAGCATTCAATCCATCATTCCTACTTCATGTACACACATTCTAGCTTCCATATATGCATTCTGCATCATTTCTAGTGTGTTCTCATTTGCATATTTATTTAAGATTTATTTATTTGTTTCTTTGAGGTAGTTGGTTTTCCTTGACTCTATCAATTATGGCTACCATGTTTGCATTAATTCCTCTCATTTGTGCACCATTGTTTATTTATCTAGACCCTTTCCAACCAAGTTCTACTTGGCCATTATGCATTTCCAGCGAATACACCCTTATTGGAAACTTCCAATGAATAACCTTGATTATCCAACCCCTTGAATTATTTGTAAATGTACCCTACTTACACTTTGAACTTTGATAATATAAGTGTCTCTATTTATTTGAGTACATATAGACAAAAGTAGCTAAGTCATAGCTAACAATTACTTTTTCTTGCATTCCTATGCTTGCACATAGAGATCAGTCACCCAGTCCATGAGTCATGCCTCATCTCATGGGATACTTTCTTTTCTCTTATAGAAAACCTTGCCACCTTCATTGCATTCTAAATTCAAGCATATGGAGTCCTCCTTAACTCCATGTGCGTGCAAATTGCACTTTTCACCCATTGGCTTCATTTTTTTATTTGAGAATCTCTGAGGATTTACGTTTTCAAACCATTCAAACTATATAGAAGATGAATATTAATATTTCTATTCTCTTCTTGAGTCATTTTTCAACCTTTCATTACATGTTTTATATCCCTACACTTCCCTCTAAAACTCTTTGATGCCTCAACCAACTGTACACGATTTGATCTACTTCCTTGTCCAATGGACCTAGGGATTAAGTTGGAACATACCCACACAATTTTTATTTATGGAATCTGATCATATTTTTAATAGTGCCTTACATAACACTCTATCCTTGAGTGTTTCTCCGCTCATAAAAAATACTCTGATGTTAAAACTCACTCCGTTTATTTCCAAGTGGTTGCATTTCCAAAAGTGCCTCTACACCACCTCATAGGTACTAATATCAACAACCACACTCTTCTTTACCAAACAATTATCTATGACATATATTTCTATCATTTTGGCCTTTTTATTACATTTCCAATAGTTATACTCATGCCTTGTTCTGATTTACGAGCTCAAAGTTATGGCTTCCTGAAATTCCCATTTCTACTCAACTGTGTCCTTCAAGTCCACCAATCACCTTCCTACTTATTCCTTAAGAAATTATTCATCTCAAAACTAAATTCTGAGTGGATATATGGATTCTCCCATCCCATTTCTTTCCACTAACTACTTTCTTTCTCAATTATGAGCACTGAGCAAAAAGTTACAGTCAATTGAATATTGCCAATTTACCCCTTTTGTTCACCTTTCTCCCTGATGAAAATAATACCAAACAACAATTTTTTCCACTTATAGAGGTAAATATATCGAGAACCAAGGAAAATTTTCTATGTGATATAGATAATAATTCTAACACTGAATTCACAACAACTCTCATATTGTCAAACTGATGCTCAAGTCAAAATATGAAACAATCTAGAAATGACAACTTTGTCATGTTACACTTTCTCTTGACTTAGAAATTTTAGCCCTGTTTAAGAATTCCTACACCAAATCCTTTTGAATTTTACCATAAACCCAAATAGGTATATTCATTCTTGATTTTTGAGAAATCTATCAAAATTTCATCTTTATATGGGCTCCGAGCTTATAGTTATGGCATGTAGAAGTTTAGACTATCTCTCATTTTTATCCCTCTAAGCTACATGTGTCTTGTATTCCATCCTATACAATTTTAGGTACCCATATTCTGAATATGGTTCCATGGATTTCTTCTATGGTCCATAGGATTTCCATAGACTACTCCTATGCCCCAAACTGACTTCCAAGCAAGGAGTTATTCCCTTTGAAAGTACATTGGTGCTGAAACATACCTTGTATTGTTTAATTTGTAAATTTCTCATACAAGATCTATTTTCCACTCAGAATGGCTCATTAGAAATATCTCACTGAGAAACAATGTTATGGGGAAAATCCCCCTAATATGATTCTAGCGACTAGGCAAAGCCTTGACACCTTAAAAGAAAAAAAATATTCTATTTACCCAAAACAAACAAAAACCTTACGATAATTAAGGGAAGATAAAGAAGATCAAAATGTGTACCTTAAGTCCTTACGACTGTTGTCAATCCCTTCTGGTCGATATTCATTCCAAGATTGTAGGCCTCCTCCCAAAGCTGGCCTGAAACAATGTTACAGAACAAATTATGACAACATATGAATAACTACCAAGATAATCTAAAGGGTTAGTTATTCATGAAAACATTCATAAACAAAAACACATAAACATAAAGATATGGGACAAGAAGTTTTCTCTTTTATTAATAACAAAATCGAAAGTTACAATCTGAATTTTGCTAGCGCCGCTCCACGAACCTCGCCTCAGTTCCTCTACTTTCTCTCCAAGTGCACTATTCCCAATATTATATCCTCACAACCAACATACCAATATAAGGGAAAATGATAGATTGTATAAGGAGGATGGATGGAAGGGAATGATGAGGATGAAACTCAAAACATAATGCAAGAAGGCTTGGAATACAAGGGATAAATTTTGGCAGAGTTCTCTTACTTCTCTTTCATATATCCAAATGACCTCCCTAGGGACCTTTTTATATGAGAAAATGATGGTTAATTCGTTTACAAAAGGGCTACAAGAGGTAAAATGGTTTCAAAACCTAAGATATCCCGTAAACTTTGCCGAAAAGCATGAAATTTATATTTTTTTTGCAACTTTTTAGAGTACATGAGGGATTTCAGTTATGCATCAAGCATGGTTACATGGGCTGTTAGGTATGCAACATGCATGTGTATGCACTATGCATATTCATCAGGGCACATATACCATACACACCTTTTTTTTGAGAAGAATTCCATAAAAAAGGGTTGGCAAATGTGTGAATGAGTAGGCCAACATCAGAGATGCATAGTAATGGCATTTTGAGTTATGATAGATGACCCCTAATGTGTGAGTTTAGAAGAGAAACCAATGGCCTAAATAAATTATAACATATTTAATAAAGTGGAAAAGCACTAGAGTCAAGTAAACCCAAGCAAGTATCCGTGAGCATGTCATCTGAAATAAGATAATAATAATAATCACCGAGGTGGGCATTCCCATGCTTGAGACAAGCTAAGCATGGTTGTGATTCAAGTACACTACAAATCCATGTCACATATATAGTAATCATGGATACATGACCAATGTGTATGCCAATATAAAGTGTAGCTGTGAATAATACACAATGGATCTATATCTCAAAATCATTGAAAGATATACAATATTATATGAATCTTCAAGAGGCATTAATACCTGTGGTTGGAGATGATAGCTTCATAACTCGAGAAATAGATTCAAGATCTTCAAAAATCAGGTAGGAGTATAATAGGAGCATAAGACTCACTACTCTAAGGTGTTGGACATGTCATCATGGAAATACTGGAGGACCTTGAACTTTAGGCACCAAACTTCATTGATTCTAGATTTGAACTTGACAAGACTCTTGGGATGGCCAACTCATGAAGGTCAAGAGACTTATCGAAGAATGGTCGAATCAGGTTGCAAGACTTCCCCTTGGACAAGAGCACAATATATGAAAAGACTCAGTTAACATGTTATTGACATAAGTTTGTGGCACATGAGGCACCACAAACTCTCCATGTGTTTGAAAGAGTAACCAAATGGAGGAGGACACAACTCTATGTAAAGAGAACAACTTCCTACGACCATACTAGATCCTAATTCTTGCAGGACAAACTAAATGATGTTCTCTGTCCAAGGGTGACTAGATTGTTTCCAACAAAAGATAATGTTTCCTTGTCCCCTCCTTTTTGGAATATTTTATTTTTTTGTCTTTTTCATGTATTTAACAAGAAAAGGAATAAAAGAATGCTACGTTACAAAGGAGGAACAAGTGTTGTGGTCAAGAAAATTGGTTCCAAGTGCATGGAACATACTGATGCTCAGTGCAAGGAGACATGTGTAGGATAAGGACACCCAGGAAAATTCCTCCAAGGTTCAAGGTGTTAGATCACAAAGGCAAAAAATGTTATAAGGCTTGCACCTAAGGAATGCTCTAAAGGTTCAATAATAGCAAGATGAAGCTGGAATTAGGCCAAAGATGCAAGGATGAGACATGCGATGTGATTATAGCATGACACAATGAGACTCCTTCCATGTAAAGTTTTATGAGCCTAGAGAAGGTAAGATCGATGATTTTTTATTTTTAGAGAGTCTGAAAAACACTGAAATAAGACTATGAAGTGATATTTTTCATAAGTTTAGTCTCCGGGGCCCTAAAAAGAATAAAATCATACCAAGGATAACTCTTCTGCTAAGTAGGGACAGAGTATTCCTTTTTCATACTTAGTCCAATCAGTCTGGAAAAGGGTTAAACTTCTACCAAAATGACATCTCTTCAAAACCATTTTAACGAGTGTGACAGAGACAAGATCACTCAGCTATATTTTCAATTTTAAGGATTCTGAAAAGAGATTAAATATGGACTCACTCATCCTTTTTCATAATTTAGTCCCCTAATCCCAAAAAATTATAAGAGAGATCTCTCGGTGAGACATGTCTCCCGAAGCGTACCTTTTTCCTAGGTAATCTATTGGCTGGAAAAAGGTTTAAACTTCTGCCAAATAGATGTTCCTTATGGACCAATTAACGAGTGTGAAAGAAACAAGGTCACTCAAAAATATTTTCTTGTTTAGGGAGTCTGAAAAGGGCTTAAAGAAGACTCCAAGGGGTTTCCTTTTTCGTAAATAATCTCCAAGGCCCGAAAAATTGATAAACCAAAATAAGGGAGAATGGCCCTTTTTCACGAATTTAGTCCCTCAAGCCCGAAAAAGGGTTAAAATTACACCTGAGAATACTCTCCTAGCGAACCATAGCTCTTAGGGAATACCTTTTTCATCAATTATCTATCTGGACTGAAAAAGGGTAAATTATCGTCGGACAAATGTTCCTTCAAATTTCAGTTTGACAAGCATGAAGGGAAACAAGATCGCTCGACAATATTTTCAATTTTAGGGAGTATGAAAAGAGCTTAAATAGGACTCCAAGGGGGCTCCTTTTCATATGTAATCCAAGAAAGGATGAAAAGGATAAATAATATCTTGCTAGATGTCACTTTCATAGTTTAAATGAGCTTGAAAGGAAACAAACCATTCTCTAGGGGATTCCCAAGGGTTGAAGCCAAAAAAACATTTAAGAAGAGAAATGAGGCATACAACTGAGTCATGATGGAGCTAAGAAGGGACTCTTGAGCCTATAGGAAACTCACAACATGGACGCAAAAATTAAATAATAGGATCTACCTAGGGAATCCATGGAGGGAAAGGCTCTACCACCTAATTACGACACTTATAAAGTAGCATAGAAGTTTCTGTGTCACACTTCAGTGGGGTTGATCCTATGGAAAAGTGGAAATCGTCAATAGAATGAAAAATGAAAGGTGGTGAAAACCTATCCTACATGCAAATGGTGAAATCACAAATTCATTACAAGATCGTAAAAGTAGTACCCATTCATCAAACAATACCAAATACAAAGGAACACGAAGTTTAAAGGACCAAAATATCACCAAGAAGAACCATAACATCCACTGATTGACAAAAAAAGAAGAATTCAGGGTCAAACTAGGGTCAAAAAATCTATAAATAGAAGTAAAAAGGGGCATTTTTACCATTGCACTTTGAAAATTCCCCAAAATAGCCAAAATCCTCTTCCTTCAAATCGACATTTGAAGAGCATCGGTGGATGAAATAAACTCGTTCTTGGGCCAATTAAGTAATCTTTCCCTTTACTTGCAATTCCATTCATCCATTTCAAGTTTTAGATGGATTTATGGGCTGCACGCTCCAAAAATTAGCTCGATTGTGCATGTACGTGGTCTTTTCAAAATCAATGCATGTATGTACATAGACTAAGACACTCTCAACATACGTACATACGAAACTGATACCAAACAAGGGGGTGCACATGCTCAAAAAATTGGAAAAAGAGAAGCATTAACTCCCAAAATGTTGGCATGACTCAGGATTTATGTGCGTTGGAGGGAAAGAGAACATGAAGAGTTTGACCAAATGGCCAAGGACAACTCGGGGGTGGTGGAAACATTGAAAAAATGCGGATTATGGAAATTATTTCATTGTCCCCTTATGAGAACTCAACCATGACTTCGAAACGATCCAGTAGAGTATTGGAATCCGGATGTAGAGGTCTTTATGATAGAATTCCAATCACTAGCACCAACCACTGAAGACCTTTACTTCTTGACCAGTCTCTCTAGGAGGGGTGAGCTGATAAACTTGGATACATTTCCTCCTGGGCCATATAACATAGCCCACTACATTGATATGTATTTTGAGGCCGACAAAGAGAAGGTGGGTCTCAAGTGCCTATAAAAAAGATCGCAAAATATGAGTTTGAGAGTAGTACTATACATGATTGGGTGGATGACAGGATCCACTTCTCTACACTAGGATTCTTGAGCCCAGATGCATTGTGCAGTGCAGTATCTACACCTGGTTATATTCTATTGGAGCACCACTATGCTCAATTATATGAAAATTACGCTGATAGAGTACAAGTTGAGAAAAAGGATAAAATTTGGATTCGGGACAGTGCTATGCACACTCTTCTTTGAAAGAATGCTAGGGATGAGCCTGAGGGAGGGTGTGCGGGGATACATATCCTCCTTTCCAGCATTGTGCAAATGGGATTCTTTGATTACGTGTCAGGGAGGAGGAGGAGTATGTAAGTCTTATGACGAGAATTTCTTCAAGTGGTGGAGATGCCAGATTCCTACCATCGAGGACTACCCATATGCAAGTATTATTTTATTGATGGACCTATACATGCCTATGCCCCCCAGTGCAACACGTGGAGATATACGTATTTACTCACATTTTAAAATTTTTAACTTTTTGATTTTTCAATTTTATAAAAGGAAAGAAAACATGTTTTTGGTAACGTCACAATACTAACTTAAAACCTTTTATGTACAGATGTGGGACCACTGTGGTCGGTGGACTTCCCTCAGACTTGATGTCGTCTATGAGAGCCGATCCATCTGGGAGGAGATGTAGCAGAGGCAGGGCCATAATCAATAGAGGCTAAGAGAGTTTTGAGGTGGGTAGATAGGAACATGAAATCCCTCACACGTAGTGTGCCCATGGCAGAGATTGAGGATATGTCGCTAGCCATGCAGACTCACGTAGTGGGAGTACTCAGGGCATGGGTCTAGTTATTCTGACGTCTAGCCAACGCCMTAGTCTATTATACTAGGGCCAAYAGGCCTAGGTATTATGTTGGACATTATGTGTGCTGAGGGAACCCTTTTTGTATCTCCCATATGTATTGAGGGCTTAAGCCTAATAGTGTATATTGGAAACTTTTGAGTCTTTATGTCTTATATTTTGTACTATGACATTATTTTGGACATTATATATATATATACATATTTTTTCCTTATGGATTAAATATCTTTTGTACAAATATATTTACATGTGCGTGTATGTGTGTTCTTTTATATTTATGTGTGTGAAATATGCCAATATAAAACATGATTTTCCAATGCATCGATTAATTGATTACATCTCCTAGGAACATGAATATATGTAATATAATCAAAATAATGTTATAATAGACATATCCTAAGGAATCAATGGTGAAGGGTGGGATCATGGATGTGGTACACTCCATTTAATTGTGACATTACCAGTTGAGCATCTAGATGAACCCAAAGGTGAGAAATACCATGTGAAAATGCATCACGTAGTAATTATATTACAACACTATACTTAGCAACGTTATTGGTTGCTTCTCCTAGACAAACACCTCCAGAAGATACCAATTGACCAATGGGCATGAAGATCACCCAAGCTGTAGAAGAAAGCCTCTGAGTGTGTCGGATAACATTGTCTACGAACCCAACATAAACCTCATATTCACTTGATATCTGCCACAATGCAAAAACACATTAAACTACATGTCCATAAACAAAAAGATACTAAAATGTATAAATAAAAATATACACTATTTACAAGAAGTCACACTTAGGTGACCAACTTAAGCATAAAAATTCTTAAGCTAGATCCCATTTCTGAGCTTAGGAAAAGCATTACCTTCAAATTCAACCAATTGATACGCACCTTTTTCCAAGACTTTCTTAACAATAAACAGTTTGAACCACATGGGTTTAAATTTTCCTACCCCCAAGGGATCTTTATCTTGATCATAAACCAAGAAAATATCTCCTTCGGAGAAAACTCTAGGGAGGACCCAACGATCATATTGACACTTGACACAATGTTTATGAGCCTCGTTAGCTAAGGATACATATTGATGTTTTTCATTGAGTTGCTTGAGATATACAAGACGCTCTTCAAGCGTAGTTGTGTTGGGCAATAGTTTCACTGCCAACTTGAGAGAAGGAATCTGACACTCTATGAGAAAGACTACCTCCAGCCCGTAAACGAGTTGGAAAGGAGAGAAACCTGTACTAGTCTTGATAGAAGTTTGATATGCCCAAAGTGGCGAGTACAACATCAATTTCCAATTCTACTTGGCCGAATAGATTTCCCTTTGGAGAATAGTATTAAGAGGCTTATTGAGAACCTCCACTTGACCGTTCGATTTTGGATAGTAGGGTGACAAATGTTTTTGTTTAAACCGAAGATTTGATGTTAACTCAATCATCATCTTATTCTGAAACTGACTGCCATGGTCTGTGACAATCTCTTTTGGTATATCGAACCTAGCAACAATCTAGTTGAAAATGAAAAGTGTCATCATTTCCCCATCATTACTAAATGTTGGCATGGATTCAACACACTTAGTGAAGTAGTTTATCACCACAATGATACAACAATTACCTATAACAAAATTCAGGTGGCATGTAGTGAAATAAATTCCCCACTTAGTGAAGGGACCAAAAACAATTACAAGAAACATAGGAGCAGGTTATGCCTTCATCTTCTGAGAGAATATCTGACACGAGTGACACTTCTTAACCGACTCTATACAATATTTGATGAACGAGGTCCAAAAGTATCTTATAGGAAGTATTTTCTAGGTTGTTTCCAACCCAGACTAGTGACCACCACATTCTCTAGTGTGTCTTTTTTTCAACACAAGCTCGACCTCATCATGAGTCATACAACGATGAAGAATGCAATCAAATCCTCGATGATAAAAAGTATCATCAATGATAAGATAATTTTGCGCTTGATGGTGTATCTGTCGACACTCATCATGAGAAGCAAAGGAAGGACACTTCAAATTCTGAAGACACACAAGTATATCTCCATACCAAGGGTCAGAAGATGCAATAAGGAAGAGATCCTTATTGATCAATGACTCTTTGGGAAAATCATTGCCACTCTCAATCGGAAGTTCTGAAATTAACTTAGAAAAGACCAAAGACTTTTTAGACTTCGTCGAAACAAAGTCCAAATCAAATTCTTGAAGAATGAATATCCATAGACTAATATTCCCATCGATGACCTGTCGTGTCAACACATATTGAAAAGGATTAATGACGACTACGATGATGGTCTTACAGAGTAGAATATAATGACAAAACTTTTAGACAACATGGATAGCTGCCAAAGCTAGTTTCTCAACGTGTGTGTAGTTGAGTTATGGTCTGACTAAGCCTCGATCGAGGTAGTAGATAATGTGTTCCTAGAGAGCATCATCTTCCTGAACCAATACCATATCGATGGTTGTAATACCCCTAGGCCAAAACAAATTGTAAATGTAAATGAAAATGTACTTAAGATGGTGAGTTGTTTGATATCATTTTTGTATGTACCTTCCATGGTATGGTGCACACATGTACTGCATAGTAAAATGATGAAGTGTGCACATTCTAGGATACCGCGTGCAACAAAATTAAGTGCGCGTGATTTTGAGTTCAGGGATCCTTTGTGTATATGTTGTGTTTTATAGACTGGTGAGCCAGTTATTATAAACTAGGAGGCTTATGTGTTAAATTAGGCCAGAGAGCCTAGATGCTAAAGGCCAATGAGCCTATTTATGTAATTATGCATATCATTAATATAAAATACATTGATGTGTGTAGACCGATCACGATAAAAGAGTATGTGGGACTAAACTCCACTAGTTAGGAAAAGGGGGGGGGCTAAAAGTTAAGGAAAATGGGCTTAGTTAGGGAGATTAAGCCAAAAAGGAATATTATATTAATATTCCTTAAAGTATAAAGTATGGATAATTAGTTTATCCTAAGTTCTAAGGATAGGGACAAGTGGGCCAAAGTAGCTCCAAACATGACAAGTGTCAATTTGGGAACATGCATACATATAATTTGGACTTATTTCATTTTCCCATCCATTCAATCATTCCATGATCATTCACTCACTCATTCAACTATCCTCCGTACCTTCCTGTCATTGTACTTGAACCTCTATCCATGCCCATACCTATTTTTGTACCTGGTTAGCTTGGGAGATGGACTGAAGAAGCTGGTTATCAGGTCCATGGGATACTAAAGAGGCAGGTTGTCAGGCCTGTGAGAAATCTCTCTGGGTGAGATAATTGTTGGGAATTGATTTCCTAAAGGTGTTAAACTGCAACTACAGGGCTCTAAGACTTCCTGTTCGGCCTATTGTTGAAGCCCTAGAGGGGAAGTGGGGTAGCCGAGGGACTGTTGAGCAGAGAAAGGGCACACTTCCTGGGGTGGGACATGCATGTGGGGAATGAGAGACTGTAGGTTTTTAGTTTGATTTGGCACCTGTGATAGAGTATTTCTTCAAGCAGTGATGATTTTAGGGGCTAAATTTTTCTCATGGGCTAATTTTCCATGGTTTTTCCAAAAATGAGATTCGCTATTTTAAAAATGATTCGCCCAAATTCTATAGGATAAAATTACTTTACCTTAAAAATCGCCAAAATTTTATAAAAACTATATAAAATAATTAGAAATTTGAATATTTTTACAAAAATATCACCAAACATTTAGAGTTGACATATGAAGGATTAATAATATTCACCAAGGTTTCTACATTTTAAAATAAATTTCCATCCTTAAAATCATCCCTACTTTCTTGTTGTCTGAGTACGTCATCCAGGATCCTGGTTAGGAATCCCTTTACCTGTGTGGAGTTTAGTCCCATCTCGAGGGTGACCCACTGCTGAGAGTGATGAGCAGTGTGGTCTAAGGTTGAGGGGTTCGTGGAAGGTCTGCATGCAGTTGGTGATATTCTTACCAAGATAAGTGTCAATAGTGTGTTAATTTATATGTTGCATTATTATTTATGTGTTATTTTTATAGGCATTTCCTGTCTATGCTGCATGTATATGTTTACTGCTATTTCTGTATGAATATATGTGAATTTACATATTGTATTTGTCTGTTTTAATTTTTATATATAAAGTTCTGCAAGAGTTTTTGTGTGTATATGATTTAATTTTCATACAGCTCGAAAATGTTTACGTGACATAGCCCAGCTGGATGTTGGGGATGTTAAAATATGGTATCCGAGCTCTAGTTTTCAACACCGAGCCTGGATGGGCCGAGCAAGTTGATTTGAAGTGAAATTTCACAGAGGATTGATTTTGAAGTGGCCAAATTTCAAGTTCCAGAGCATCCATGGTAAAAATTAGAAGCAATTACATGGAATTGGGAAAAGCCCCAAGTTTTGTTGTTAAATTCATGGGAAAATTGAGAAATTTGGCCAAGTGGTGAGATATTCTTGGTTTAATATCTGTTCTAGCAAATTCAGACCTGGAATTGGTCGAATTTGAAGTTAGAGTGCAGCCATGATAGATGGAGCGAGAATAGTTGATTAAAATTATCAATTCGTGAATTGAGTTTGGGAAAAAATCGTTTAAGAAATGTCAACCCACAATGATTTGTTGTTGCGGAGGTTTAATTGGTGTTATCGGGGTGAAATTGAACAAATTTCATAGTTGCAGAATGTCTATGGTAACAATTGGGAAAAATTTAGGCAAAAGCCCCAATTTCTACAGCGAAATTCACGAGGAATTGATGTGCATAAAAATGAATGTGCATAGGTGGGTGCACTAAAAATACTTCATGCGTAGTGAAAAGCTTGTGATATGTGGAAAAATATTGGCGTGTAGGTGCATGCACTAAAAGTTGGCGCTACACAGAAAAATATTGGCATGCAAGTGCGCGTGCTAAAAATTTGGATTTGCGCGGAAAAATATTGGCGTGCTGGTGCACACGCTAAAATTTAGCGCTATGTGGAAAAATATTGGTGTGCGGGTGCACACGCTAAAATTTGGCGCCATGCAGAAATATATTGGCGTGCAAGTGTGTGCACTTAAATTTGACACTGCACGGAGAAATATTGGCGCACTAGTCTACGCACTAAATTTAGCATTGCATGGTGTGGATTGAGTGGCACATGTGTAATACTGGCGCGCGTGGTGTGCGCACACATAATAATGATGCATGTGGTGTGCACAGTATTGACAGAGCACAGATGAATTTTGTTGGTGCATGTGCAATGTGGGTAAATGTTGTCGCATGACAATTTAGTTAATGGTGCGCACGTAGTATTGGTGCACGATGGGGCGTACTAAATTTTTTCATGGTGCAACATGTAGAGTAAAATACACGCGAAATATTAGCATGACACAAAAATTACGCGCAACATGTATTAGTGCAAGAACCAAAATTGTGCGCGGTAGATATTAGTGCGCGATACAAAAGTAGTGTGCACCAGTTATTGGTGCGACAGAGAAGTGATCCACATTGATTATAGGTGCGCAGAGCATGCACTACCTTATGGTGTTGTTGCACATTCTAAATATGGGTGTACAATTTCAAATTTGTGCGCTCGAATTCATTTGTATTGTCTTCAACAACAGAAAACCAACGAATTTCCACGACATTTTATACTATTTGAAGGTCATCTTTTTGCAGCGCGTTTTTGAGGCCCTTAACAACGTTTTTAGCTACTCAAAAACCACGCGAACAAAGTGAACCTAGGGATAATTTGTCTTTGCAGCTCAAATGAAAGAGCCCAGAGAGATATTTCTAATGGTGTAATTCGTTTGTCAAATGGAGCTTTTATGAGGAATTTCCAGGACAAACAAGAGAGGGTAAATTTTAATACCCAACTAACTTCGAAGGGCCATAACTATCTGCTCCAGAATCAGATTGAGGTGCAGGAGTAGTTGATGGAAAGATATTGAACCATAGAAGACATTCCTAGATCTGAATTAAATTTCTGGGCATGTAAAAATTTTTTAATATGGAAAAGAAGGTACCTGTAGCATTCTAGACCAAAAACACGAATTGGCCTAGAACTTCAACAGGTTGTAACTAGCAGTCCAAAACCCAGAAAGAGGTGAAACTTGGACAGACTATCCAAAATGTGTATATGAAGAAACCCAATTTATCTCCTATGAAAAATCCAATGGAGTAGGTGCAAAAATGCATAATTACAATGCAAAATTGCACCAAGTTGAAGAGTGAACATAAAAATTAATGGACAATTTTCAAATAACCATAACTTTCTTCTCAAGACTCAGAATTGAGCATGGAAGAAGGCGTTGGAAAGGTGGTGGACAATAGAATATAATTATTCACCCAGAAAAGTGATCTGGGTGATCAAGTTTTCAGAAAATCAGAAGAAATAATTCTGATATATTATTGAACCATAATGGTTCATATTTTTCATGAAATTGATGAGTCAGTTAACCTGTCAAAGTTTTGTTGGTTGCACATTTTGCAGAGATAACAACAAATAGATCAGATCAGGATCAACACATAGTGCATAGGAATGGAATATGCACAAGGGAATTACATCCAGGAAGATGAAATCAAAGGGATGGATGTCCATTTGGGCATTGAAGGAACAAACTCCAATGGACATGGATAAGGAAGGGATGAAAACATGGATATGGTAGAGACCATTAAAAATTTGCAGA
>SNQJ01S0028759.1:71377-88740 GCA_010110895.2 Picea sitchensis
GAACCCAATTGTAAATGTAAATGCAAATGTACTTAAGATGGTGAGTTGTTTGATATCATGTTTTATGTACCTTCCATGGTATAGTGCACACATGAACTGCGCAATAAAATGATGAAGTGTGCGCATTCCAGGATACCATGTGCAACAAGCTTAAGTGCACATGATTTTGAGGGCAGGGAGCCTTTGTCTATATATTGTGTTTTATAGGATGGTGAGCCGGTTATTATAATCTAGGAGGCTTATGTGTTAAATTAGGCCTGATATTCTAGATGCTAAAGGCCAGTGAGCCTATTTATGTAATTATGCATATCATTAATATAAAGTACATCGATGCATGTAGACCGACCACGATAAAAGAGTATGGGGGAATAAACTCCACTAGTTAGGGAAAGGGGGGATACAAGTTAAGAAAAAGGGGCTAATCTAGGGAGCTTAAGCCAAAAAGGAATATTATATTAATATTCCTTAAAGTATAAAGTATGGATAATTATTTTATCCTAATTTCTAAGGATGGGGACAAGTGGGCCAAAGTAGCTCCCATCATGAAAAGTGTCAAGTTGGGAACATACATACATATAGTTTGGACTTAGTACATTTTCCCATCCATTCAATCATTCCATGATCATTCACTCACTCATTCAACTATCCTCCGTACCTTCCTGTCACTGTACTTGAACCTCTATCTGTACCCATACATGTTTTTGTACCTGGTTAGCTTGGGAGATAGACTGAAGAAGTAGGTTGTCATGCTCATGGGATACTGAAGAGGCAGGTTGTCATGCTCATGGGATACTGAAGAGGTGGGTTTCCAGGCACGTGAGAAATCTCTCTAGGTGAGAGAATTGTTGGGAATTGATTTCCAGAAGGTGCTAAATTGCAGCTACAGGGCTTTGAGACTTCATGTCTAGCTTGCTGCTGAAGCCTTGGAAGGAAAGTGGGGCAACTGAGGGATTTTTGAGCAGAGAAGGGGCACACTTCCTGGGGTGGGACATGCATGTGGTGAATGAGAGATTGTAGGCTGTTATTTTGAGTTGGTACCTATGGCAGAGTCTTTCCTATTGTCTGAGTATGTCATCCTAGTTAGGAATACCTTTACCTGGGTGGAGTTTAGTCCCATCTCAGTGGTGAGCCACTACTGAGAGTGATGAATAGTGTGGTATAAGGCTGGGAGGTTTGTGGAAGTTCTGCATGCAGTTGGTGATATTCTTACCAAGGTAAGTGTCAATTGTGTGTTAATTTATATGCTACATTATTATTTATGTGTTATTTTTATGGGCATTTCCTGTCTATGCTGCATGTATATGTTTACTGTTATTTCTCTATGAATCTGTGCATTTAAATATTTTATTTGTCTGTTTTAAGTTTTATATATAATTTTTCGCAAGATGTTTTGTGTGTATATTATTTATTTTTCATATAGTTTGAAATTTTTTACGTGTCATAGTTCAGTTGGATGCTGGGTATGTTACAATGGTGGACTCTACTGCATCTAAGTATAACAATAAATCCTTTCCATAATTGGGAGGGTTGAGCAGAGGGGTGGACACCAGGGAACTTTTCAATGCTTCAAAAGAGCATTGAGCTTCCTTGTCCCAGAAGAATGGGACCCCTTTTTTCAAAAGACACATAAAGCCTTTATTTATTTCAGCATAGTTAGCAACAAATCGTCGTAGGAAGTTATATTTCCCCTGAAGACTCTAAAGTTGGGGGATTGTGCACGGGGGAGACAACTCAACTATTGCCTCAAACTTAATAGGATCAACCATGATCCCTTTAGTGGACACAATAAATCCTAATAAATGCGTCGACAGTACACAAAAACTACACTTATTCGGATTTAGGAAGATATGGTAGTAGTGACACCTCTCAAAAATAATTCGAAGGTGGGCAGGATGATCAGATATTTTACGAGAAAAATATGCCAGATCATCAAGATACGCCTCGAATAAATGTTTGAGGTCATGGAAGGCGAACGACATGGCCAGATGAATAGTAGCTCCAACAATTTTGAGGCCAAAAGGCATTTTCCTATATGAAAATGTACCCTAAGGAAATATGCAATGAGTCTTATGTTGATCCTCGGGCTTGATCTGAATCTGATTGTACTAAGAGAAATCGTCCATAAGAGAAAAAACTTCACAACCCACACATTCATTGATAATATGATCAATGAATGGGGTAGGAAAGTTATCTTTTGGGAAATCATTATTTAGATCATGAAAGTCCATGCACACAGGAATGGTTCCTTGTTTTTAATTGACAGGAATATGGTTTGACACCCATTCCATCAATTGAGCTAGGTAGATGAAACCAACCTTAATCAATTTCTCTACCTTAGCCTTGATAGTCACTGCCTTGTGAGGGTTGACTGGGCGAAGCTTCTTCTGAACATTCTTAGCACCAGGATAAGTCCTAATATCTTGTTTAACTATACAAGGGTCAATTATTGACATTTCATCATAAGAACAGGAAAAAATGTCACAAAACTATATAAATAATTCAGTGTACACCTGAATCTCCTCGAGGGAACAATTCACTCTGATGAAGATGTTTTCAATGATGCCAGGGGTTTTAGATATGTCAATTGGAATCATCTCAACTATACTCACCATGTTTCCCTCAAAATATATTACATGCATGGCCAAAGGGTTAATAGGACAAGTGACATCTCCATTCACGGTTGTGGTAAAATCTCCTGCTTCCACTCTCGTAAGCTTGGGTAAAAAGTATGATCTATGATGAAGATAATATTAAGGCCTATTCGGACTCGCCATTTCCTCTAAAAGCACCTCATCAGAGGGAAAGAACAAGTCCAAAGCATCGTGAGAAGTCAGAGACTCTTGAGCCCAAATACGCTCGAGAAAAGGATCTAGCTCTTGAGGGGGAGCCAGATCAAAGTTGGTTGAGGTTTTCTTAACAATATTGTATGCAACCTTAGTTGTGGATAGGGTCATATCCATGCCAGGATTCCCTACCCCTTCCATCGAAGACGATGGGGAAGGTAAATTCCACAGATCATTAAAATAATTTGTTTGAAAAGAATCTACTTGAAAGATCGCAGCCTTAGGCTAACCAGGGATAACCGAAATAAAGTTGACATCATTCGAAGGTGGTAGAAAATCAAAATTTCCCATCAGATATGGAAACAATCCAACACCTAAGTTAGTGGTACCTTTTTGCGGGTTATCAATCATCGGGACCATGGATGCCCCCGATGAAGGGCCAGGATGGGAGAAGGCTAACTAATCAATGGTTACCATCCTTCCTTCATGAAGAACACATAAGACATGAAAAACAAAGGATACAACTGTTGTCACTCTGTAGGTCCAATTTCATCCTAACAAAAGGTTATAATTGAGAGGCGCGTCGAATACTTCGACCTCGACACACAAAGTTTTTCCCTTCAACTGCACAGGGAAGGAGGGGATTATGTCATGTGGTCGAAAAGAATGGTTTCCAAACACAATTAACAACATAAGGGACATAGACAACTTGGGTTGACCAATAGCCTTCCAACATGCCTGTTAGCGCTAGATTTTTTTCCTAGACTGCTTTAGGAACACTTTTAACACACCTTGTTTCAAAATGTTCAATAGGGGTTTTAAGATAGATAAATCCTTGCTTTATTTGAAAAAAGAATAATGACCAGATCTGTTAATACCACTTACCTAAGTGCAACAAGTCAGGTAAAAAACACTGATGGATACAAGTTTAAGGTTTAAGTGATTTGATTGAGAGAAAGGAAAAAAAAAATACTGATAAATACATAAATAACAAATCTTGTCTTTAATGTGTTTATGCAGCAGAGGAAAAACCTTTATCTAGAATTCATTCTAAACAAGATCTAAGGAGAAAACACCCATGTGGAAAAGATTACAAGAACCTGTTAAAGAAACCTTCTCAGCAAAAAATTATTTCAGAGGAAAATGTGAAGATGCTAAACAAATAAATATAACATACTGACCACCAATTTCATTAGCAACTGAAATATTTACACATGCAATCTATATCAAAACAATCTTTAACAATGCAATATCAAGCCAAAACAAGGATTCAACCCTTTCTTCTTTTATATCATTTGACATATAGTGTTTTGAATTAGTTACATGTACTTAATGTGGATCTTGACTACTGGGGACAACTCAAAACTAATTCCTACAAAAACTCTAAATGAATTTCAGCCTTTGACAACTCGATCATCGTGCCCAATCTTCATTTATCTTCGTACCCCAATATATATTTTAGATCCAAAAAATATGTATAGCTTCATAACATGCTCCATAAGATTCTAGCATATTTATACCCCTCCTCTGTTACAAAAATATGAAACTGGGTGAGTATCGCAGCAAAATTGGCTGCTACAAGTGTTCCTATAGCGACAGTGTTTTTTTGTGTGTGACTGCGGGAACTTCCTGTAGCAACTTACCAAAAAACCATTTCTTCATGTTTTCAACTCCTTCTATTTCCCGGGTTGTAGCTAGTCATAGCCAAAAAGGTGCATGATACCTTAGACACAAGGAACACAAATATTTTTCCATCATCCATCATTTTAAATCTTAAAAAACTGGATTTACCCTAGAGGTGGTATTTTCAAATTGATATATTTCTATGAAGGATTGAAGAAGCTTCTTCTACCAACAATTCTAAACTATCATTTCTGGTTTTCTTAGATTGAGATCATGTTTGAATTCTTTTAGGCTCATTCCCTTCAGATCCGATCTTAGGGTTTAAGATTTTCATATTCTTCTTACCCTGTTTTCTGGTAGAAACTCTGTTTTTTCTAGTGATAGTCTTTTTATTTATGATCATACCACCCTTATTGAATTTATTCTTGTCACGCTTAGTGACAGGGGTTTTCTTTCTTGTAGATGAATTCTTCATAGGTTTGGCAGGCTCTTCATCGATGATGATGACCTTCTCTATGATAGCAGGTTTATATATTGCTTTAGACTTCATCCCAAACTTGTTTCGAGATCTGGTGCTTTGTTTCCTTATCAAAAATGTGTACTTAGCCATGGTATCTTTAGAGGAGCTTAAGCTGGTAGGAATGACCTTTGAGGAATGGTATTTAGGCTATACAGGCTCCACCAATTTCTCTACTATCTCAGGTTTTTTATCCTCTCCCAGTACCCTAGGTTTTACCTGTCTTTGAGTACTTCTAGAGTAAGTCTTCTGTGAAAAAGATAAAGGGTGCTTACCTCCACCTAGGATTTAGGAATACCCTTCATATTCTTGTTCTCTAGTTGGAGGAGCTTCCACAGGTTCATCTTGGGTCTTAACACAAGATTCTCTCTTTCTCTTCTTTTAAGTAGTTGGTTGACTGGTACTAGATGAAGTTTCTTGTTTAGGATTATCACCCTTATCATGTGATTTCGCATCAGAAGGATTCACTTTCTTCTCAAAACCCAACTGGATAAAAAATTGATCCTAAGTCTTCTGCAACTTCCCCGACTTAGCCTTGACAAGTACTATGATCAATACCTGATGATAGATTCCGTGAGGAGGGGTTTTGGGGTTTTCTTGGACCTTCATAACCATATTTTTGAGATCCCTCAAGAAAAGATAGTGTAGATTCATTCTCTTAATTCCTGTCAGATGGAGTAGAAATCGTAGATGAAATAGAAATACAATAGAATAACGCCCCTCACAAGTGATGAATCTCTTAAGCATGATAAAGGATTCCATACATTCATCAAAAATCCAATCCATAACAATGCCTTTGGCCCAATTAGGGTCTCTGTGTTTGGGTTTTAGAAACTGATTTACATCTTCTCTTGTAATCAGTTTATTTTTAAACCACCTTTTGCCAATAGTTGGGAGGTTGCAAGCAACTGCTATGGAATCCTTTGTAACCTACATGACCAATTTTGCAACTTGGGCCCATTGTCCATTGAAATTCTCAACAAAAACCCTGGCTATGGCATAATAATGATCATCCAACTTTTTGAAGAAAAGATACCAACATGCCCGATCGAAAATGTGGCAACTGTCTTCATAAGCTTCCATGTTGTCAAGCCCTTTGGGTTGTTTCCTATTCACATGTGCACCCTTGCCCATATGTGTAGCTGCGACCAAAATACTAGACTCTTGGCTACAAGGAAGGGATCTATATGTTGTGTAATGAGAATAATCGAGGATATACTAGCTCTGTGGGTGCCAATTCAAATCGACCAACTGTTGTAGGTAACGAATAATGCGCCAGTTTTAATTTTTTATTTTTTTTTGAAAATCCTCATCCATGAAACCTCTTGGAAAACTGATGTGTAGAAAATATCACACATATTCACATGCTATGGCTTAAAACTGGTACTTGCTAACTTATTTGCATACTCATGAGCTCTGCAGTACAATCCACAACTTCCATGACTCTCCAAGGTACTTGAAACGATCACGACCAATGACATGTGGAAGTTCCTATAGATCTCAACCAGATTTATCCCTTTTCTTTCATGGGAGGATTAGACTTTGAATCTTCATCCAACTAAGTTAAATAATTATGAAGTATAGATGCTGACATGACTTATGGCTCAAATGAAAAGATTTGAAGTCAGGTGATGTCATCAAGCAATCATTTAAATATGTGTGTAATTCCTTTTGTTCCCCTCTCACAAAACTAAGTCCATCTCATTCGTTCAATCTAGAATTATTTTAATCCCTTTAAGATAAGCTATAAAACCTTTAACAACATAATGCTAAATATTTATAACTTATACTAAATTTGAAATGACAAGTAGGAATGAATGATGAATAAAACAATGTAGAACAAAGTAGGTGTTAACAATGGCTCCATGGGGGAATGGATTTTTCCATGTGAAACTCCAAGAACTTTGAGTAGACCTGTGCCTTCTAATCCTTTGAGCTTCATACCATGCTTATTTTCAAAATGTGTTGTTCCAACTTTTGATCTCTGGACAAACTTTATTAAAAAACGTATCAGACTGTAAAAATTAAAAAACCATTTCTGAAAACTGAAAGAATAAAATAAGCACTTCTCTATTGGGATATGGAGTCTTTATTTCCTATTTACCACACCACAATAATATGTACATTGATATTTGAGCCACGTACGGCTTTAGTAAAATAATTTCTTTAGAAAACACCCATTTAATGGGCCACCAAAAACCTCTTCACCTTCCAAATTCTGCAATAGGAAAGTGTTGTTGCCTAAAACATTCTCCACCATGAATGGACCTGAACACAAACTATCAAATATCTCATCATCATATTCTCTGCGAGCATCCCATTTCAGAACTAAGTCCCTAGGTATCAACTGATCTGTTTTTTTCTTTTTTGGTCAAAAGTGTCTTTAATCTTCTGTTGATGCTGATGTGCCTTCTCCAGAAGTTTCTCTCTTGCTTTCTGCAATTCCACTATCTGGAAAATCCTTCTAATAACATCATCAGGTTCAAATTCAATTTCCTGCAACAAATTTACAACTGGAAAAGCAAGTTGTACAGAAAATACTGCTTCCATTGCATACACTAACTGAAATGGTGAGGTTCCAATTGCTCTCTTTGTGCTGACACGATCATCGCACAAAGCATATTTTAACTTTGAATCCCAAGCTCTCTTATTGTCTTCCAGAAGAGTCTTAATGATCTTAACCATTCTTTTATTAGATGATTCAGTTAATCCATTACCTTGTGGGTAATACACAGTAAAATTACTAAGCTTAATTCCATAGTCCTCACAAAATTTTACCATGTTAGTGGACTTGAAAGATGCAACATTATCAATAGTGATCACTTGTGGACAACCAAATCTAAACAAAATATTCTCTTCAAGAAATATTATAATTACCCTTTCATTTAATCTCCTTGTAGGTACAAATTCAATCTACTTCGTGAAGTAATCTGTAGTTGTCAGAATCCATCTATGTTGGACATTGGATGGAGGGTGGATCTCAACTATGAAATCCAAATCCCACTGTTGGAAAGGTGCATAAATTTTTATAGGTTTGAGAGGTAAGGACTTAAGCTTCTATTTTCCAGAAAACCTTTGACATTTCTCACATGCTCTAACCTTTCTAAAAACATAAAAAAATAGACTAGGCCAATAATACCTAGCCTTGAGAATTTTATATGCAGTGGATTTCCAAAAGTGATGTCCCCCACACATTCCTTAATGAAATCCTGACACGACTCTCTCTTCTTCTTCTTCATCAAGACACCTTAGTAAAAATCCAGAAGGATCTCTCCAAAACAGAGTTTGATTATTTACACAATACTTAACTACTTTGAGTTTCATGGATATTACTTTGGGCTTATCCATTCTAGGAGGAGCTTGAAAATTCTGCAGAAAATAAAGGATGTCTATGTACCATTCTGATTCAACAATATTTTCATTGACTTGGGAATTGTTGATTTGAGGATGTGAATTTCCTGAATTATTACAAATGTAGTCAACTCCCTGAGCTCTACAATTTGAATAATCTAGCAACTTACCTAACCCCCACCCTTTGACTAACTTGGTAGGTTTTATCTCCATGTCGTATTCCACTAGCTTAACTATCCATTCACTTCTCTTTCCATCACTATCTAGTTGAGTCAAGATGTCTTTAATAACACTAGATGTTACATATGCAATGAATTTGGAATGCAACATATAAACTGTAAAATACTTTAGTGCTTTAACCAAAGAAAAATTCTTCTTCTCCATAATATCGTATTTAACTCAACATCTCGAAGTGCCCTGCTGAAGAATGAAATGGGTTGTTCAAAGCCTTCAATTTTTTTTTGCAAAAGAGCAGCTTCTAAAGTATCTTGAGATGCAAAAGAAAAAATCAGGAACTCTTTTTCAAAATTTGGGCCAATCAAAATAGGGGCATTTGAAATAGCCTGCTTAATAGACTGGAAAGAATATTTGGCTTCACTTCTCCATTTGATCTCACTACCTTTCTTCAATATGTCAGTTATGTGTTTGACCAATTCAACAAAGTTGGGAATAAAAATTTTGAGAAATTTTATCTTCCCAAGGAAAGACTGAATTTCCTTATTAGTTCTAGGGATATAAATATTTTGAATAGCTATCATTCTAGCAGGATCAATTTTAACTCCATCATCACAAAAAATATGCCCTAGCGATTTCCCTTGTTCTAAAGAAAAATGAGACTTTTTTGGATTTAAAGAAAGACCATACCTTCTGCACTTCATAAATACTTGTCTCAAATGACGTAGATTCTATTAATCAGAGTTAGAGAATACATTGATGTAATCCAAATAGATTACCACGAACTTATCCTTCTCTCCCACAAAGGCAATATCCATGGCTCGCTGAAAAAGTGGCCCCAACATTCATCAAACCAAAAGGCATCCAGGAATACATAAAAGTACCTCGAGGTGTTGTGAATGCAGTCTTCTTCATGTCATATGGATGAAAAACTACCTGATTGTATCTGAAGAAACCATCAATCATAGACATCCTTCTATATCCTACCACCCTCTGTAATATATATTCCATTTTGGGCAAAAAATAGTTGTCTTTTCGAGAACATATGTTCAAATTTATGAAATCGACATAAATTCTGATTTCACCATTCATTTTTCTCACTGGAACCAGATTTTATATCTAGTCAGAGTAACTCAAAGGTGAAATGATCTTAGTATCTAAACGTTTCTTGAATTCCTTCTCCATAATAGGTAACAAGAGAGGATTAATCTGCCTTAATTTATGCTTGAATGGTTTTACATTCTCTTTCAAAGCTATCTTATGTTGGATGATAGTTTCATCAAAGGTCCTAAGATCTTCATACTGCCATGCAAAATTATCAGTGAACTGCTTCAAAAATTCTTCATATTTAGCTCGGTATTTTGCTGATAGGAATTTTGATAATTTGACATGCTTGGGATTTGCAACAGTCCCAATATTACAATCAATCACCTTTTCTTCTTTTTTTGGATCAGGGAGCTTCACAAGAACATCATTATGATAAAAAATTATTTCAAGAGGTACAAGGCCTTTTGGAATATGATTAGTAGGAAATTGCAAAATCTTATGCCCAACAATCATATTATGAAAATTCAAATTCCGGTTAGCCTCATCCAAATCTTCATCTTGATCAATATGAATTGAAGAAAAATAATTTACAACTTCAATGAACCTTTTGATTTCAGAATCCTCCTCAAATACCCTCCAATGCTTAACATGATCCGGAATAGATGGCATGTACCTAAACTCAACCTCATATTTCATATTTGGGGGCAAAGGAGTTTTAAAAGTACTTGCGACCATAGCTAGTGAATCAACCTGTTCATTCTGATTTCTTGGGATATATTCAATATTAAAAGATAAAAAAAGGATTCAACAACGTCCCATACCTCATTTATGTAATCTTTCAACCGAATATTCTTTGTTTGATATACATTTCTAACTTGTTGTATAATGAGTTTAGAATCCCCATGCACCTTCAAATGCTGAATTTTCATTTCTATGGTTTCCCTGAAACCTAACAATAATGCCTCATACTTTGCAATGTTATTTGTTGTATCAAATTATAACTTGTAAGACAGGGTAATGACTTCATGTTGAAGAGAAATCAACACTACACCAAATCCTGCACCTTGTCTGGATGAAGCTCCATCAAAGTATAATTTCCATAGCAGATTTTGATTTTCACCAGACTGTGGGGCAACAAATGATTTTGTCAAAGGCAAGGACTGTTGAACAACATTATCAATGTAAAATATAAAGGATCCCAAATCCACATCAACCGCGATGTCACTGATAATATATGCCAATTGAGCCTCATGATAGAGTCTTCTAAATTCTCCTCCAAACACAGGTATAGTGGCATAAGAGAGATCCATTTGAAGAGATCCCCCAAGCTTATTACACCAAGATCTGGACAACAACATGCCATACCTAGGAGGGATATCAACTACAACTATATCCATGACTAAAATTCTGGTTGGGATTTGAGATAATGAAACAACAAGGTCTTTGATAACCCTCAATCATTTGACTTTTTTGGAATCAAAAGAAAAGAGATCATGGTATGATTTAGTGAATTCTAACCCTAGTTCTTCCATGAAAACCTTTGGCATAAGATTATGGGAGGCTCCAGAATCTAATAGGCAGTTATGAAGGATTTTGTCACGAATATTTAATGAGACATAAAAAGGAGGAGTGGAGTCATCCATCTCTTCTACAATTGGCCCTAAGACAATAGTGGGTTTTTCATCTTGGAGATTAATCACATCAGTAATAGGATCAACAACAAAAGAAGGTTGTAACCATTTCAAAATATGACTTCTATAAGAATTTGTTTTAACCAAATCAGTCAAAGGAATAGGAATTTTGATCTTATTTATCTCATGTTCTAGGATGAAAGGAGATGAGAACTTGTCTTCTTCTGGGGATGATACTTTCATAGCTAGTTGTACTTGCTTTCTTTTAATATTCTTGTTGCTTTTCTGTACTGTTGGGACAACAAGTTTATCTTTTTGAGGAGCAGATTTTGCAGGAGTTGATTTGGTAGGAGCTGATTTGGTAGGAGTTGATTTGGATCTAAGATTGTACCCTTGCTGATCTTTATTACAAATAATATTATCTGGACTTCCTCCATCCTGTGAATTCAATGAATCCTCATATACATTCTATGTTAGGTGACTAAGAGCAATCTCATATCCAAACAAATGAATATCCATATCTTCATGTACATCTTCAGCTTACTGATTCTCTTCAATGTAATTATTTTGCAGAGGTGTCTGAATTTTCTGATCATCATTATTCTTCTTATCCCTCTACATTATCTGAGGGTTATAAGGTCTTCTATATTGATTTGAATTCCAATTTCCTTCTTGAGGTGCATTCCATTTATTTTTTTCCAATCTGAGTTTAGACAGTTCAAATGACATTTACTCCATATTTCTTGCCATCTCCTCCAAGGAAATATTATGAGTTTTAGTATTTGATGTAGAAGACTTATATTCTTCTTTTATATTTCCCTTATCTGATTTCTTCTTCAACTATTTTGATTCTAGAATGTTGGATTCAACTTCAAGAGTTGAATCTTGCACACCATCCAGAGTGGATGATCTTATTTCCCTAAGAAGAAAACAAAAATCAACATCAAAGGAATTAGCATAAGTGACCTCTTCTAACCTTTTAGCTAGCTTGATATCATCTGGTATTTTCTGGTACATCTGATTGAATCTATGAGAGAATTCAGAGACATATTCACCATTCTTTCTTCGGAGATTTCTGAATTTTGTCATGTAACACAAATCATCTTTCTTGTCACCCCACTTTCTCAAGAAGGTGAAATCAAGGTCTGTGATGGTGGTAATAGAGTTAGCTATGAGGTTTCTGAAGCACTTCCTCACTTATCCATATAAAAATTGAACAAAAAGCCTCATCCACACATCATCATAGTCCACTTGGAAATTGTCAACAAAAGAATAAAAATTAGTTAAATGTTCCTCTGCAGTTTTTTCCCCTTCATTTTCAAACCTTGGAAGGTACTTCGTGTAATCATTTCCTGGGAGAGGATGAATATTATTTGGAAAAACCAAAGGTGCATATCCAACAGCCCTGATAGCATCCATTGGATTGGGAGGTGTTGCACCAACAATTGTTTGACCACCTAAAGGTTGATTTGTATGTGGAGACTGTGGTGATTGAGGTGATAAGGACTTAGGGATGTTCACCAATTGAATATTATGAGAGGATTCGAGAATTTATTCAACAATTTTTTCAACAACAAGGATATTAACTTGGAGGCTAAGATTGAGTTTCTCTTCTTGAATTTCTTCAAGGATTAAGATATTTTCTAAGGGAGGGTACTATGTTTCTTTAAGAAATTCAAACCTTTCCTTAGATTCATATCTACTCTCAGGATAGGGTGTGTAAAAGGATTCCAGTTCTACAAAATATTCTTTCCCCGAGGTGGATTCTTTAAAAGGAGGTAAAAGAACATTTTTTCAGATCCTACTTTTTTAAGAGATTTGGATTATTTCAGGATCTTCTCAGGGTTTGAAATAGCAGGCACATATGGAGATTCTAGATGGGCTCTAGTACAATTTATATTTGGATCCAAAGTGTCTAATGTGGAGTCACCAGGTGAAAATATATTGCAGTCAACTTATGCCTAGTTATAGTTTCACCATCTAAAACTAGATCTATAAACTTTTGTCATTCTACCTAGGGAAAGTCTGATCATTTTCATCCCTGACAATGATGCCAAAATATGTTACACTAGAAGTTGTTCCTAGACTGCTTTAGGAACAATCCTAGCCCACCCTTTTTCAAAATGTTCAATAGGGGTTTTAAGATGGATAAATCCTTGCTTGATTTGAAAAAGGAATAATGATCAGATCTGTTAAGACCACTTAGCTAAGTGCAACAAGTCAGTTAAACAAAATTGATGGGTAGAGGTTTAATGTTTAAGTGATGTGATTGAGAGAAATGGAAAAACAAATACTAATAAATACATAAATAACAAATCTTGTCTTAAATGTGTTTATGCAGCAAAGGAAAAACCTTTATCTAGAATTCATTCTAAATAAGATCTAAGGAGAAAAAACCCATGTGGAAAATATTACTAGAACCTGTTAAAGAAACCTTCTTAGCACAAAATTATTTCAAAGGAAAATGTGAAGATGATAAACCAATAAAGATAACATACTAACCACCAATTTCATTAGCAACTGAAATCTTTACACATGCAATCTAGATCAAAACAATCTTTTACAATACAATATCAAGCCAAAATATGGATTCAAGCATTTCTTATTTTACATCATTTGATATATAGTGTTTTGAATTAGTTACATGTACTTAAGTTCGATCCTGACTATCAGGGACAACTCAAAACTAATCCCTACAAAAAATCAAAATGAATTTCAGCCTTTGACAACTCGAGCTTGGTGCCCAATATCCATTTATCTTCGTAATATCCCAATATAGATTTTAGATCCACACAATATGTATAAATTCATAACATGCTCCATAATATGAAAGCATAGGTATAGCCCTCCTTTGTTACAAAAATATGAAACTGGGCAAGTTTAGAAGCAAAATCAGTTGCTATAGGTGTTCGTGTAGCGACCCTGTTTTTCTGTGTGTGATTGCAGGAACTTCCTATACCGACCTACCAAAAAACCATTTATGCATGTTTTCAACTCCTATTGCCTGGTTTGTAGCTAGTGATAGCCAAAAAGAGGTATTATGCCTTAGACATAGGGAAACACAAATATTTTTCCATCATCCATCATTTTAAATCTCAAAAAACCGGATTTACCCTGGAGGTGGTATTTTCAAATTGATAGATTTCTATGAAGGATTGAAGAAGTTGTTTCTGTCAACAATTCTAAACTATCCTTTTCAGTCTTCTTAGATTAAGATCTGGTTTGCATTATTTTAGGCTCATTCCCTTCATATCTGATCTTAGGGTTTAATCTTTTCATATTCTTCTTAAATTGTTTTCTGATAGAAACTTTGTTTTTTCCAGTGATAGTCTTTTTATTTATGATCAGAACACCCTTCTTGAATTTATTCTTCTCAGGATTAGTGACATGGGTTTTATTTCTTGTAGATAAATTCTTCATAGGTTTGACAGGATATTCATCAATGATGATGACCTTCTCTCTAATAACAGGTTTATATACTGCTTTAGACTTCATCCTGAACTTGTTTTGAGGCCTGGTGCTTCGTTTCCTTATCAAAACTCTGTACTTAGCCACGTTATATTTATAGCAGATTGAGATGGGAGGAATGACCTTTGAGAAATGGTATTTAGGCTGTATAGGCTCCACCAATTTCTCTTATGTCTAAAGTTTTTTATCCTCTCCCAATACCCTAGGTTTTACCCGTCTTTGAGTCCTTCTAGAGTAAGTCTTTTGTGAAAATGGTAAAGGGTGCTTACCTCCACCTAGGATTCAGGAAGACCCTGCATATTCTTGATCTCTAGTTGGAGGAGATTCCATAGGTTCATCTGGGGTCTTAACGCAAGCTTCTCTCTTTCTCTTCTTTGAAGTAGCTGGTTGACTGACACTAGATGAAGTTTCTTGTTCAGGATTAGCACCCTTATCATGTGATTTTGGATCAGAAGGATGCACTTTCTTCTCAAAACCCGAGGAGAAGTAATAAATAATTTATATGTTAGATATCTTCATGAGGGATTGGTTAGCTATGTATTTCTTATTGCTTCCTTGGGTTTAGCTTGTTGGCTTTCACTTATTAATCATTGTGTTTAACTTGTTTAATTTTTTTTTGTGCATATTTCCGAAAGGATCTAAGTATGTTCATCCAAGGTTACCAGTTAGGAGGTCTATGTAACACCTCCCTTTATAAACCTATGATTATGTGTAATTAATCATGATTTATGGTTTCCATGCAATGGCATAAAAACATTGTAAATGTATTATTGTTTAATTATAAGTGTCGAAAAATGACTATGGGGGTGAATTCTTAAAGTACTGGTCATGATAAAACTAGAGGAAAGAGTGAGGAAGCCTATTCGGGGGGGGGGGTTCATTATACCATGAAAATATACAACCCAAGCCTCTTTGCTGAGTTATATTATTTGGAAATGTTCATATTTTTTCACTTATCCCCAATTTCAAGGAAAATTAGTTAATGAGGGAGGATTGGTGGTTGAAAAACCAAACACCTCAATGAATGGAAGCATGGAGGGTTGCATGAGGTGATAGAAAACTATCATCTAGAGGAGATCAAGAAATATCACCTCGAGTCCCCCATGATTGACCCATGAATTTCCTTATAACAAAATAAACAAAAGGACTAGTCACGAACCACCCCAAATCATGTGTTCAATAAAAGCACACAAGGAAAGACATAAAGATCTAGAGAGGTCAGGGATCTGTCTGAGAGAGATAACTTGAGGGAGTTTGAATGGGAAGAAAAAAGGATTTATTGTGTAAAACACAGTAACATAAAATAACTTGAGCTTTGAATCTTGGGTTGAAGAGCCCAAAAACCTGACCTGATCTAAGAGGGTAGCGAGCTTAATGCTGGGAAGGCATCTGATAAACCTTGATGAGGCCTAGGCTAGGTGGGTTTGAATAAATATCTACCAAGAGTAGGATGATGGAGAGTGTTCTCCATAATTTGTTGAGAATCCAATATCTCAGAAGCTTGATGTTGGGAGGGCATATGATAAACCTCGAAGAGTCTTGGGCTAGGTGGGTGAGGAAGACTATACCAATAAGTGTGTGAAGAAGAGTGATTAGGATGGAACAAATAAGAACCCATGAATTCATGGCTGGAACACAAGAGGGATTCAAGATTGTTTCTAGTTGGATATAAATCCAGTTGGGAAGGCCTCTGATAAACCCTGTGGAGGTCCTAAGTTTAATAGGAATAAGGGGAGACTTATGTTGTTGCCATAGAAGTAGAGGAGAGTAACCTCCCTGATCTATTTATTAACTTGATGAGTTAACAATGAGAGGATTTCCTGGTGGTATCATGGCCTAGCATGGGGGTGGCCTTTTGCCGAAGTGATTGAGTAAGTAGATCCTATGGTTGGGTGGAAATGAAAACACCCATAGTCAGTTGGCTCACTACATCATGTAAACAGATAAGTATCTCCACATTTTGTGTAATTGAATTGGAATGCATGGTTGGATGTCTGTAATGGTGCTACAAATGTGCATGCATGATTTATGATATTGATGCATGTTTAATTGGTAAATCCTTGCATTTGGATGACTGTAGGATAATGAGTATGGTGCATTCCCTACACAATTGAATATGAGAATACTATAATTATTTTAAGGTAAATAAAATGAACTTGATTTCATGGGTTATGTGTGCACCTGGAAATACCCACCGTTGTAATGAGTTTCATGTGAAAGTAAAATAGAGTCATAAGTAAATAAATGAATATAAAATACCGAGTATGAGTAATGAGACTCAATAGCAGTTGATTTCCAAGTTGGAGTAGAACTCAGTTGTCCCAAGATGGGTCTTCAACCTATTGAAATTTCATTATAGATTATTGTTAGTCTATAATCGTTGGATCAATTGCAGGCTGAAAGCCAACCATAGATCATATCAGAGGAATGGGAAATCGATAGGACAAGCTTCCAGGCCCTGGTTCCATACCTTTATTATACATATACAATCATTAACAAGGATTTGTTGTCACATGTGATGAGGGTGCAACATAGGAAGAGAGGGTGGCCAAGGTTTCTATGTGGTGGAGGTTGATTTGTCAAAGGGTTGAGAATGGTCCCTGTCAGGATCAAGCCTTTGAACAAGTTCCTTAAACCACGACCATTAGATCAATAGTCCAAGAAATCTTGGTCATCAATCTAATAGGTAAGCTCAGGAGGGGTTCAACATCCTGAGGCACTAGAGCACTGGACCTTGGGATAGTTCTAGTATAAACCCATTTTTAAGTC
>SNQJ01S0028759.1:88790-126104 GCA_010110895.2 Picea sitchensis
GTGTGTGTGTGTGTGTGTGTGTGTGTGTGTGAGAGAGAGAGAGAGAGAGAGAGAGAGAGAGAGAGAGAGAGAGAGAGATTTCATGCACGATGTGGTGTACCATCCTAGCAGATAGGAGGTCAATGGATTGACACTTGGTAGTGTTTGATTAGTCGGTGGAGCAAGTGTGGGGCCAAACTAGGCGTAGAGGCCTTGTATTAACCCCCCTAAATCCTCAGTCGTAGGATCTTGAAGCTGAGTGATATTAGTCATAGATATTTGTTATGAAAATTCAATAGGACCCTAGATCTCAAGAGTTTTAGTGTACATGATATTGGTAAAGTGCCAAGGTCTCGGTGTCCGCGGTCGTCCAATGGTGACATGTGTCCTCCATAGATTCTACACGAGGGATAGATCTCTACCGTAGGTCTTATGGTAAAGGTCAGGATTTGTAATCCTAAGATTACCTATTTAATTATCTCCTAATCATTGAAAATATCTTAATTAATCATCTCATAATCCTTGGGACATCTGGTATTAAATATTTCTCATAATATGGTGATTACCTTAATTAATCATGATATTAAATTGTTTAATTATCTCGTAATCCCTGAATGGTAGACCTCGGGGAGTTTTAGTCTATAGGAGGTCGCTAATGTGATAAGGTCCCAACATCCATGATTAACTGGTGGCGCCATGTATCATGGTGTGAGTGGTTCCATGTGTCTCATAGATTTGGAAATATTGGATAGGGATCCATGGAGGAAATGAGTGCCACGTTTTGAGTGGTATAAGTGCCACATGTCACATCGATATTGCATATTTGGATGGAGGTCTAGATAGAAAATCATTGACATGTGTCATGCCAAGTGGCATGACTAGATAGATCCATGTGCCATAGGATTCCAACTGTATCTTGAATCTCGGACCATCAAGAGGTTTTAGGAAAATATACCTTACGAAAAGGTCAATATTCGATGCCTGGTAGATCTGAGATGTTGTCAGATGATTCCATTCAATGAATAGGAAGTGGACAAGTGTCAATACCATGTTGGGAGAAATTTCGACGCTTTGATGATGTGTATATCACATCAGAGGTGCCAAATTATCCTAGATCATAAATTTTGGGACTATGTAGAATGTAGAAGGCCCAAGATCTCATGGTCCTGATGACCCGGGAACAAGTGTCATCATCTACTGAGAGTAGATCTCGGGAGGATGTGGAGATCAATATTGAGCATGGAAAAGGGTCTATGTCAGTGAATTTCATGGTAGGTACCACACCAACATCCACGATAGCATCCACATCTACATTAGAGGATGACGTGTTATGACACATCAGTTCCACGTGAGGTGACACACATGACCTAGAGCCACGTGGGTGCCACATGGAAGTAAAGAGGTCTTTGGCCAATAAAGGCCCAAAAAACTTCAAAGGGCCATAAATTTTGATATAGAACTCCATTTTGAGAAAACTTACAGTCGTTGGAAGTCTCCCGATGCACAGAAGACGATGGTGGCCTTTTAAATGGATTCAAGGATGTCAAGTAAAAGTGAAAATTTAATACGCCATCCCATAAAAGGGTACTTAGGGGGTTGGTTGTCTTACAAAGTGGTATCAGAGCATGGTTCAAACACTAGGACTAGATGGGCCACATATCAGTCATAAGACTAGTATAACAAGGATAAAATAAGCCCGTTAGAAAGAGATTCTCTGCAATAAAAATCATATTTATTATCTACATAATTTCCTTGAGGAGAAAGACACAAAATTTAAACTGTACCTTGGAAATTATTACTAAATTATAACAGATGAATTATATTGTCCTTTTGTCAAATTGATGATCACTCTTACAAGAGTAGGGATGTGTTGATAGGAATTAATGATAAAACATGATTATGGAAGGAAGAAATGGAAGAATCCTATTATAAGATTTCATAAGTCTAGAACATGATTAGGATGATGGATCCTTGATAATTATAGTGGTTATATCTATATGAATGATAAGACCCTTAGGAAAAAAATTCCTTGTGGCTAAAGGGATTCAATATAGATTGATAGAATCCTTGGAAATACTGATTGTTTCTTAAATAAAGGACTAAATTATGTATGTGTAAATTCCTCATGATCAGAGGACTAACGGAAAATTGCAAGGTCAATGTTATTGTCCTATAATGTTTGAAACATGTAGTAGGGATAATATATTTAAGCAATTTAAAAGAGGATTCCTTTGGGACTGTTGCTAAAGAAGAAAAGTGAGATGGGCATAAGAGCCAGTTCATGAGCTCATGGCTGTACAAAATGTGTATTGACATGAGGTCATGTCTATGCATATGAATACAAGAGATAGACAACTAGAACACTTATGCACAGTGGGCATGAGTAAGATGCTTGGTGCACAAGATATGTTGTAATGCATATAGAAAAGATTGAGCATGCATATAACATGAATATAGACTTATTTTAGTATGCTAATTGGATGTAAAAATACTAATGATATTGATTGTATATTAACTTATGAGAATAAGGTAGAATGGAAGACTGATATATAGACTAATAAAGGAAGTGTTGGAGCACTTTTAGATGACCAATGGGTCATATTTACATGCATAGGTGGATGGAATCCATATAGGAATGGCTACGAATACTCATATAGAAGTGAAAGAGAATCTAGGAAAGGGTTTCCTTGATAAACATATATTGACCAAGAATGCTTGAAACATGAAAGTAAGATGGAATGGGTTATTTTCTTGCTCTGGGTAATACTGTAATTACCTTCTTATATTTATGGAATTGTGATTTTCTTTTGTAACAAAAGAGCAAGAGTGGTTTCTTTCTAGTTTTTTCCATGAAGAGAAGACAACATAATTATGAATATTCCATTGACACTTGCCATAAGAATGGTTGTAAGATCTCTGGGAGGAAGGATATGGATGTTTGAAACATCCACATGTGTGAATGACATGAAAAAAGGGTGCATGAAGTGAACTTTCACATTGAATATCTATGTATGTAAGCATATGCTTGAGTGTCTAAAGTAAATGTGTTATAAGGTTTCTTGATATGAAGGATGATATTAAGACAAAAAAAAATATGAATGAATGATATAAATATGTGTAAGCTATGCACATACATTATGTTTGTGTGTGTGTGTGCATGATAAAAAACCATGGTAAGACTACCTGACTAAGTGAGATGTGAGGAAAAATTTGTACTTACATGGATTGGATAATTCCATGGATGCATGACTGAACCTATGATGGAGGGTCTGAGTATTTTGTTTAAATAATAACTTGATGGAGTATGTCATTCCTAGGAAAGAGATAATATGAGATGATAAAAGAGAAATGAGAAAGAGTGACCTTACTTACTGGTTGTTATCTTGTAAAGAGGGAAACACAATTATGATTTTATTGGTGAGATTAGTCATGTAAATGAATGAGAGCTACCATCAAAATTGGAGGATACTAAATAAATGTGAATGAAAGAGGTAAAAGGTGCAAGTGATATATATATATATATATTTCTTGAGGATGACGTGTTCCATTTCCTCAGGAAAATCTAGTGTAACTTGCTAGAAGAGTAAATGAGTAGGAATTCTTTGTGGTCATGATAGAAGGAAACATAAACTATGCCTTGGAATATTGCATGGGAATGATTGTGAATCATCATGATTTAGSTAAATTTTAAATAAATATGCATATAAAGTTGCAAAGTGTGTTGGTGGTATACACATACACACACAACCTTCTAACACATGATATTAAGTGCATAAAGGCCCAACTTGAAAGAAAGTTAATAACCTAAATATACATGTTTGAATATGTATTTGGAATGCATAATAAGAATGCATTATTATATTACTTATGGAATATTGGGGGAATCTTTGAAATAGTAAAGTTGAAGCTGACTCTAGATTGAGATAATTTTAGATGGTATTGGATAATTTTAAAGTTGTATGTTTTAAAAGAGTAGTTGTGAAAATAAGTGCAACTAGTAAATGAAAGATAAAATTGATAAGTATGTGTAAATGAATGGGATTGGTTAGCCATGCTAAGTAAAGGCAGTGAGGTCTTGGAAATAATTCAGTTGGGCTAAAAGTCTCAGACTGTGTAGAAGGAGTTGGACAAGGGAATAGTCCCTTGACTTCTTTCCTGTTGTTTATTGTGTTTCTCTGGCATGAGAAACCAATATATTGTTATGTGTAAATTATTTTAGCATGAGAATTTTGATAGTTGTATGAATATAGATATAGTTGGAAATGGGATTGTGATTGCACTAGTTAACACATTAAGGAGCAATGCGATAGAGTGCATAGAGATATGTTGGGGCATGTCTGAATTTTTTTTATTGATTTAAATGCTATGATACATGCATTTTTATTTTACAAGAAAACTGATATAATTGTGAATGTGATGATGCATGATATATGTAGGAAATAATTGGAGTTGTTGAGGAAGGAAAACTACCAATGGTGGACAATTTCATGTAGAGGTTAAATGCAAGAAGGTTGTTGATAAAAGAAAACTATGAAAGGGATCGTGAGAGTTCCCATGAAGCATCACCGATGAGGTAAAAATGAGAAAAGGGTGCCGACATCTAGACCAGGTATAAAAATATCATGCCCATGTGACATGAGAATTTAAAAAGGGATTGGGTAAGAATCCCTTCTGAAATAATTTTATTATTTGATGATATGCATGTAGCTTTCGGTGGTTGTTGTATTCCATTGATACCCAAGTAGGGTATGATTCATGAAAGAAGAACCTGAAGGATAGATGGAGGAGCCTCTAGCAGGAAAGCATGATTGATATCCTTGCAAGAAAATTCATGAACAAAGTGTCATGAATACTTTGACCAATCAGGAATGATTGGGGACAAGTGTGCTCATAAGAAGCACATAGAATTGAATGCATTAAGGAAATGCGTGTTTGCATGAGAGGGTAGGTAATGAACTTCCCATTATGGAAGAATGATCTTCCAATTTTCTACTAGAATGTAACAATGGTAAATAAATGAATTGGGTGGCCATGAGTGTTGGCACCCTAGTTACTAGTGAAGAAAGAATGCTTAAGTGAATTCATCTGAAACTTTTATTTTCATGTATGTCGATTTGAGGTCACGATCAACAAAAGAAGGAAATCACAGTCTTGTTGTAATAATAAATGTGTATAAAGGAACCATGTGGTAAGAGGTTGGATGAGTTCCAACACACCATGGAAAGAGTGCCTAATATGAAATGTGGTAATCTGAAATCAATGCAAGAGTGAATTATGTGTAAATGTGGCCATGGGCATTGACAGATTGGTTAAATTCATATGATGAATCAGTTTCATTTGAAAAGGATTGGTATGTTGAAGTAGTGCATGTGTAAGGAATGGTATTTTATTTATATTTTATAACATTGAATGAAAGAATGTGATGCAATGGTTAGTATGCACAATTCTAAGAATTGTTTGGAAATCATTGCAAGTGTGCAATGAAAATATAATGTGTGTAAGAACTAACAATTTGTTTGGTTGGGTGAAGAATGAATTGCAGGAAGAAGGGTTTTGGATATGGAAGATAAATAATTCCATAAGGGGGACCAGTGCATGTTGGTTATGAAAAGGACAAATTGTTATGAGAAGGAAATCTCATACTTGTGAATTTGGTTCCTATGTGGAACAGATCCGAAAATGAAAATGTGAAATTTGAAATCTATGGGTGACAGATTTGAAACAAATTTGATTGAAATTGATGATAACATCTCATGAATCAGTTTATGTATGTTGTTGGACAGGAATTTTTGGATTCAATTGTGGGAGAAAGAACCTAAGKATAAGGAAAGTGCGCAGGATAAAGTACATGGAAGAAATGGCGTAGAAGGAAGGAAAGTGCAYAGGATGAAGATAACACACAGACAAAAGGATAAAGCAAGYGAGTGACAGAAGAAAGCGTAAAGGRCGACAGTGCGCCTTTCTAGAAATAGAAGAACAACTGAAAAGTTGTATAAAGAGTGAAAAGTAGAATAAAGAAAAAAACTAGTTAACTGAAGCTGGYCATACAATGTATTGTAATGGGATATTTTTGGATAGATAAGAATAGGGATTTGAGTCCTAGATTTTGGGTATAAATATGTAATGGGTGGGATGAAAAAGTAGCTAGATCTAGCGGACTAGAGAGAGTTTGTAGAATCTATAGAGGTTGATATTATGAAAGAATCATGAATGTAATCAGTTGATATGAGGAATAAAGACAGAGTTGAGAGATAATCTTACATCTTGTGTTCTTTACTTGTTTATGTGTGGTTATGAATGATGTTGTTATATTTCATAGACTAGACTTAGTTTATGGATTGATTACGGTGAAATATAATGCTTGGGTTAATATCTCTAATAATCACACACATACATAAGTTAAAAGAAGGAACAATGATCCAAATATATGCCTTCCTTTCCCTTACTCCTACAGAATCTTGGTTCCTATAGTCCCCATAGATACCTTGGGTGAGACTTCATCTACACAAACATGTGATGCCGAAAGGCAAGGTGTCTTGTGGGTTTTGTTGGTCATAGTTAACTATAATCTTAGGTCTTACAATCTGTGTGAAAACCAGAGTATCCCAACAAATGGTTCTGTTGCTAGGACCGATACATTGTGACTAAGGGGATGTTTTGGAGGCTGACTAAAAAGTAGATCATAGACTGGTTGGAATGAAAAGAATGAGAATTTGAACGAAAAGAGAATACATGAACCCTTAGATGAGTGACAAGCAATGGATGCAAAAGTATGTGTTCAAAGATTTGCATGAAATTTTCTTTGGCGAATTTCCAAAAATTTTGATCGAGTGGCTAGAAAGCTTGGTAGAGAAGACATGAAGTTTTAGTGTTGTGGAACCAAAGAATTGGACTACTGAATTGGTAAGACAATTGAATTTGGTAAGTAAACCAACTACTCGTGAAATCAAGTTTTGGTTATATAGTGTATTAGGGGGTTATGTTACATAATTCGTAGTAGATTGCATTCAATCATATAGTATTGCAGAAATAAGTTTTTTCAAAGGTCCACACGAAAGGTTCTTGAAATATTTGAATACATGGAGAAAGATGTTTTTATGTGAAAAACACTTGATTATTATGAATTTCGACAACTAAAATGTCTTTGCACACATAGTGGGAGTCGTAGGATGATAGGAAAATCATATGAGAGAAGGAAGAAATGAAAAAGGAAGGAAGGGATCGAAGATGCAAGAAGGAATCATACCATAGGAAGAGTATGATTTTGGAGATTTGCATGGAGGAAGAAGGTACAAGAGGAAAAAGACTGGGTCTGGGAGAGAAGAGAAACATTGTGAGCCAAAAGAAAGCGAACCTTRTGGACAAGTCTGAATCATGGAGATACCATATGTAGGAGGAAAATAAGAAGGGTCTCAGTCCAGTCTCGTAATAGAGGAGCCAGTAAGTCCTACTTAKACAGGATCCTATGTTGAATCCACAACCCCATGTGCATCGCCAAAATCATAGATAATAGTTTAATATTTGTCAAAATCCATCATATCTAGTCAAGGAGTACAAAGTAGTAGTAGTCAGAATAGTGGGAGTAGTGCGCAGAGTCCAAGTCAGAATCTGAGTCCACTAGTATCACCAAGAGGAGGGACTATAAAATCCAACATGGTGAGAGTAGATAATACTCTTATACTTCCTAAATTCAAGGGAGTGGGGTCAGAGGATCCAAAGCAACACTTGTTTGTGTTTGAGATAGTTTGGGACGCTAAAAACATACATGATGATGTCGTAAAAATTGTGCAGTTAGTAACAACATTTAGATGTTGTGCGCTAGTATGGTATATAAAGTTACAAATTATTATGCCTACAAGACAGACCAGGACTTTGGAAGAAATAAAGAAATCACTACTAAAGGAGTTCAAGAAGACAAAGTCAGAATCACAGTACATCACTGAGCTAAAAGAGATTAAATAGGTACAAACATAGTCCGTGTGGGATTTCGATCAACACTTTAAATATGTAATGGGGAGATTGACTTTCCAAATTCCATTTCAACAAAATCAAGAGTGGTTTATTGTTGGATTTCTACCACACATTCAGAGGCCCCTGATTCAACAGAAGGTTACATCACATCCCGAGGAGATAGAGATTGCAATGAAACTAGAGGCATCCCCGGTAGGAGACATGGGAGGAATGGCATAGGTTCAGAAGTAGTTGGCTACATTAACAATCCAATTGGCCAAGATTACTAAAGGAAGGGAGATACGGGAACAAGTGTGGTGTACCAAATGCAAGAAAAATGGCCATCGCAAGGAAAAATGCCCAACATTCATGTAGTAATTGGAAACTGGAGCACCAAATCCACTACCAGGAGGGGGATACTGTGAGATATGTAAGAAATGGGGGCATCACCCCATGAAGTGCCCATTATTGCAGAAGTATCAAAGTACACCCAATAAATTTTTTTGAAACTTTTTCAAGTCGATAGGGAATGAAGAGAAGGACTATCACGTGTTCGATCTACTAAGGGAGTACACATCGGATATGTACCAAATCTAGGAAGAGAATATTAGCAAGGAAGGAGGTGGTGCGCAGTATAACAATTAGAGAGGATTCAATCAAGGGAACATAGATAAATTTGGTAGAGGCCAAGGAAGAGAAAATTTTGGTCGAGCAGGACGCAGATTGATTATCTATTATAACTATAATCAACTGGGACACTTGGCCTGCAATTTACATAATCCATGTACGATATGCACATACTGCAGAGCACTAGATCACACGACAAAATACTGTCCTCAACTAGTTGTGAAATGGCAGGCCAGAGGAAACCCAAATCATAATCTAAATCAGAATGTGCATATGATCTTAGCTGAAAGACGCAGTGAAGGACAAAAAATCACAGTCGTTATGTGTGGAGGAGATAGGAAAGGCACTCATATGGAAATTTGAGGATACCAAACAAAGCAATGGGTAAGGAAGCCAGCAGGGCCTATACAAACATTCAATCTACAATAGGAAAAAGAGATATATTAGAGTTAAAGAGAGGAAACACTTGGACCACATGAGGGAGCATCAACATCATCGTTTCCTCATATAGAAGACCCAACTATAACGAAAAAGTCAAGTGTGAAAGTAAGTACACTAACAGATTTCTTAAAGAGTTGTGTAGAACTGATGAAGGATAGAATTGCACTAAGTGTGTTATATAACATGATTGATCACTACACAAAAGGAAGGGACACCCATGTCTCACAAATAATGGTAAATCATGTACTGCACATGAAGAAAACCAATGGAGAATTCATGTTTAATGCGTACATTGGAGAGTATGATGTGGATAATGTTATTCTGGACTTAGGATATAATGTGAATGTGATACCTAAGAAGAAATAGGAGATGATGGGAGAACCTGAGATGGTATGGTACCCTATTTAGTTAAGACTCATGAATTAGCATAAAATAGTCCCGATTGGGTGACTGATAGGAGTACCTATGAACATAGATGGGGTATGCAGCATGGAAAACTTTGAAGTTATTAAGATAGTAGATGATAGCCAACCATATCCATCACTGATGGGATTGGAATGGGCATTTGATAACCAGGAGATTATTAACTTGAATAAGAGGGAGATGATATTCAAGGTCAGGGATCTGAAAGTTACTGCACCTTTGGACCCATCAAAAGGAAAGAGATACAAAAATCCAACAAGAGGGAAGGACATTGACAAATTATATAATATAACTACATGGATGGAGGACTATGTTGAACCAACAACATATGGTGCACTGATTTGGAGAAGTATCAGTTCATGTGCATCAAATTCAGAAGCCGATCTGAAAAATTGGCAGTAGAGGATGCATGAAGTATCAACTAGACAATCTACATGGATAATCTGATCCTTACGTTGGATAGGAACAGAGCTATGTGATCCACCCAGGTACGATGGATTGAATGAGATTGACATATTTATAAAATAATTTGAGTTACAGGTGCCAAAACAATAGAGGATGTTGGTGCTGGATGTCATCTTAAAGGAAACGCCAACCAGGTGGTGGGTTGTGCACATAAAGGAAATGAAAGACTGGGCACAATGAAATCGACTTATACATATACGCTTTGGGCCCAAGGAAGAGGAATCTACAAATAAATACATAGGAGAGAGCGACCTGGTAGTTCAATTAGAAAGTTTTAGTAACTTATGGTGTGAAGTACCAGAGACATAGTGGATGCACATATTTATACACACATTGGACACAATCCTGAAGAATTGGTATTTAGAATTAGAGATGTGCAGAGAGACAACAAGCTGGGAAGAATTGGTCCGAAGATTAAAAATCACATTCACATTTGAACATGAATATCCCTCCATACATCCATCACTACAGACCATTCAAACAAATATCTTCTCTAAGGTAGGGATGATGGATAGAGTAACCTTATGCAGTGCACACAAATCCAGGATGATAATCAAGAAGCTATTCAAATGCTATATTGTAACGACAAAGGAATGTGGGGACGAGGATCCCAGAAATGTACAAGTACCTGAGACAAAAGGAACATGTGAATTAGAAGGGCCAAAGCTTGCATCCACTACATACACACATCCCATCAAGATGAAGAAGGTCAACATTGGGACAACGGAGAATCCTAAGTTTGCACAGATAGGATATTATTGGAATGATGAGACAATTGAGAAGGTTGCAGACTTATTATGGGAATATCAAGATTTATTTCCAACTACATTCTTAGAGATGAAGGGGGTAGCATGAAACCTAGGCGAGATGAATATCCCACTAAAACTTGGAGTTAATCCAATATGACAAAGACCTTATAGGTTAAACTCGTGGTACAAGGAGAAGGTCAAGGATGAAATAGACATGATGTTAGATGCAGGTATCATTGAACCAGTCGAAGAATCCAAGTGGATTATCCCGATGGTGGTGCAGGACAAGAAGACACGAGGAATTAGGATCTTCTTGGATCTAAGGAAGATGAATGACACATGCTTACATCACCCATTCCCAACACCATTCATGGATGAAGTACTGGAGAACATAGGAGGCTAAGAAACATATCCATTTACAAATAGATTCTCTAGGTACCATCAGATAATAATTACACAGGAAGATAGACACAAAACCACTTTTGTGACAGAGTGGGGTAGTTATCAGTACACGGTGATGCCATTCGGATTGAAGAATTCTCCTACAACGTTTTCTAGATAAGTAGTGGCATCATTCAAGGAGTTCATCCATAAGTTTTTGGAGGTTTAGTTGGATGATTGGAATGTGTTCATTCTAGTATAGGATTGTATTGAAGTATTCGACTCATGTTAGATCGATGCAGGCAATGTCATATCTTGTTGAACTTAAAGAAGTGTATCTTTTGCACACCGTTTGGAATTCTACTAGGAAATGTAATATGCAAACAGGGACTATTGGTTGACCCAACCAAAATCGCAGTAATTATGGAATTGGAGCCTCCAACATTAGTCAAAAATTTAAGGGAAACTTTGGGTCATATAGGTTATTATAGTAAGTTTATCAAAGGATATGCACAAATTACAACACCCATGGAAAATTTACTAAATAAGGAAGCCAAGTTTCAATGGAATGAAGACTGGAAGAAAGGGGTCAGACACTTTGAAGAAGAAACTGGTGACCTCACCCATTTTGATCTTTCCATAATGGAACAAGGAATTCCATGTACATGTAGACACATCATTCATAAAATTGGATATAGTGTTGTCGCAACCAGGCGAAGGGGACATTGATCATCCAATTACGTTTGCAAGTAGGAAACTGTCTACATATAAAATGAATTATACCACTACAAAGAAGGAAGGATTGGAAATGGCCTATGTGCTACAAAAATTCAAGCACTACTTATTGGGGTCCCACTTCAAGATGTACACATACCACTCATCCTTAAAGTACTTAGTCAATAATCTCATGTTAGGAGGAAGAGTATGAAAATGGTTGTTACTCTTTCAGGAATATGACTTTAAGGTCATAGTAAAACTAGGGAAGATGAATACAATACCTAATCATCTCTCGTGCATATTGATAGGAGAGGATGCAGGTAATTTGGATGATAATTTCCCATACGCGCAATTATTTGTATTCAGTATGGTGGATGATTACTTTGGGGACATTATGGAATTTCTAGGTACATGCATGGCCCCATCTGAGATGACAGTTATGTAGAAGAAACAATTGGTGGTGAAAGAGGGAGATTACCAATTGATTACATGGAACTTGTATAAGTTAGGCACATATGGAATGTTGAGGCATTGTATACTAGAACATGAAAGGTCGATGATATTAGAGGAAGAACATGATGGAATTGTTTGAGGGCATTACACAGACACATAAATGACACAAAATATTTTATGCATAGGGATTTGGTGGTCTACACTACACAAAGATGAAAAGGAGTATTTTTAGGCCTATAACATATGTCAAAGAGTGGGAAAACTATCTAGGAGAGATGAAATGCCATTAAATACACAAGTTGCACTGCAAGCATTATATAAGTGGTCCATTTACTTTGTAGGATGTATCAATCCACAAGTAAGGAGATCAGGGGAAAGATACATCATCACTATGATAGAGTACTTGACCAGGTGGGAAGAAGCAACACTAGTTACTGATTATACTGCAGATACTGTTGTACAATTTCTATTAAAAAATGTAGTCACAAGGTTTGGATGCTCACGCATATTACTTAGTGATCAAGGTACACACTTTCTTAACAGAATAATTGCAGCATTAACTGAATAATTTTGGATTCATCATCAAAACAGTACACGATATCACCCTCAGGCCAATGGCACAATGGAATATTTCAACAAGATCTTAGAAAATACTTTGACAAAGATCTATAATGTAAGGTGAGATAATTGGGACTTGCAAGTCCCTGCAGTGTTATGGGCTTACAAAGCTACAAGTAAGAAGCTGACAAGGAATACACTGTTTCGGTTGGTGTATGGAAAGGAAGAAGTGATGCCAATGGAGTTCATTCTATTCATCCTACACATTGCAAAAATCACTGAGCTTTCTGATAGTGGAGCAATAGAGGAGATATTGGCGCACTTAGTTCATCTTGAGGAGGATCGGTTTATTGAAGGGTTCCATCAGTAGGTACAAAAATCCAAAGAGAAGGCCTGACACGATCACCATGTTAAACCAAAGAGATTCCAAGTTACCAATTTGGTATTTCTTTATGACACCAAGTATCGACATCGACCGGGGAAGTTTCACATGCACTGGTTTGTCCCCTATGTGATACAACAACTAACCGAGATAGGTATTGTGTGTTTGGCTACCTTGGATGGAAAAATATTAGAAGGAATGGCGAACGAAAGTCGACTGAAACTCTATAGAGACAGTCGATAGTCTTTGCAGTAATCTGGGCTGCACCAGAACCCCTGTATTATAGTAAGTGTACCATAATATTAAGAAAAAAAAGAAAAAGGAAATAAAAGAAATACAAGTAAGTAGTGATATGAAATACCAAAGTATCAAAACTTATGCAAATGAGTTTATTATCAAATACGTAGGCAACACTGCGCCAAGTTCATAGACAATATACAACTAGAAGAGTGCAAAATTATTGTGCAGGGTGGTGAAGACAAGACCGTTAAAAGTATCCAAGCACCAGAATGACAGTTCAAGATTCAGTGGGATAGGTCATAAAAGTTTTGTATCAACATTAAATAAAAAAAGTCGGTGTAAATATAGAAAATATAAGAAGTACTAAGAGAGGATCACAAGGTGGATTTAGAAATTAAGGAGCATTTAGTTTCCAGTCACCAACTTTGATGCCATATTGCACAAAGTAGTTAAGGCCGGATACGAAAGGTATATTTGGCATGACCATAAAAAACATTGAGAGGGAAGGAAACACTAATTCATTTTTGCATGTAAGAAGGAGCGAACAACTCCAAGATACCCAAGCTAAGTTACAACAGTCGTCACAGACACAAAACATTTGTCCACCAGTTCAACATCTAGAGAGAATGGCACCACCGAAAGTGGGAGGACCGTCTAGAGAATCCAAGAGAAAATCAAAGAAACCAGTAGATGTGGAGGTCGAGGAGGTGGTCAGAACTTCATCCCCGATGCCACCTGGAATTTTTCATGGGGATTATTTACCTCTGAGGTAGGATGACTCACCACCAATAACTGTATCAATGAATGCTAAGTATCCATTGCTAATAGAACCAGTCCCAAAGGGAGTTTGTCAAGATGATGACATGCTCAACAAGGTGGGAAACTTGAAATTTATGGACCATGACATTACTGACACGTAGAAATTCCCTGAATTGGCTAGGGATGAATATCTATGCACAAAGATTGACCCCGACACATGAAAAATTCGGGTGGAACCACATGAATGGATGTCATTCTTGGAGAAATTTGGGATACCCAAGTTGTTTTAAATTCCACATTTCAAACAAATTAACGAAATCAATGCCTGTGTCAAGGTACTGCTTAGTTTCATTCATGGGAGGACCCTTTTGCTCGATCCTGCAGTGTCAATTGATACTGCACTAATTATATGCATCATAAGGCTGAGAAAGGAAGACAAAGACTCATCCTTATTGTTCCTAAAAAAGGGAGAGAGATCCCTCTCCGAGCCCATAAAAGACAAATATGATACATTCAGAGGAAAAAGGGGTATGGATGTGAAGAGAATTAATGAAAAAGAGGTCAGGTTTACTATGCAGGTTTTGGCTCGAAAACTGTTGCGTAAATGTCGCAAAGATGAGGTACCAACGACAGTCATCTTAGCTGGAGAAAAATGTAAGAAAGGAATACATATGAACTGGGTAGCATTTCTCATTAATCAATTTTTGTATGACTGGACAGAGGCCTAGGAGAAGGGTACATAATCTCACTATGCTTGGTTAATTATTCTCATTGCGATGGTTGGGTGGAAAGGACCCATATTTTACCAATGTATGCTTGTTTTAGGTCACAGCCTTGTGGCTTCTCAACATGCCAATTTATGGAACACAACCATTAAGTGGCGATAGAATGGCACTAATGCCACTTTTTATTCATATTTGCAGTTCATGACGAAGGTAGTAGAGACTACATTGTGCATTCCCGATGAAGAATTTATTTTCTATAGGGATGTCACGTGCTTCATCTCTAGCATGCACCATCTATATGTGCAAGCCAAAAAGGATCTTGCATGACAAGAATTCCCAACCAGTTATTTACTGACACTCAAGGAGGTGCATTTACTTATCGTTCACTGGGAGGATGACTTGAATAACCCAACCGACAAACCAAGGTCTTCACAAGAGGAAGAAGATCAAGAGAAAATTTAGGAGGAAGAGGATAAAAAAAATGGCACATAAGAGCACCTTGACCAAGATAAAGTCCCTAAAGTAGGACTCAAAATAAAAGATTGGTAACCAAATAATATAGGAGGGGCACTAGAAAATATAGGAGGGGTGCAAAAGAAAGGTAAAGTGCAGTGCCAAGACCCATTTTATATTAATACCAATGATGATATGGATCAGTTCAGGGCCCTGATCTGAGATTCAACCGAGGAACTCTAGGGGGAAGTTGCCACAAAGCATGAGGACCAACATAAGAAGGTCCACAATCAGTTGGGACTCCTTCAGCAGCTCTTAGAAACAACATGCATTGTGAAAGACCCAAGTTAGGGGATGAACCATCCATGGAACCAAGGATAGTAGAGGACAACATGTATATGTCCCTAACACAAATCTCATGGGAGCATAGAACTATAAATATCAAGGAATCTACACTTGCGTTACCCGGAGGCGTATTGCAAGAATAGATTTCAGCATTAGGTAAACTTAGTATCGTCATCTCCAGAATACCCATTCAAAGGGTACATGAACTCCAAGAAAAGTTGGTACAAGATATAATGCATAGAGGTGACACCACACACAAAGACTTAGCCAGAATAAGGGATGAAAGCGCCCAAGTACAGACGCAATATGATACGACCATGCAGAAAAAGAAGGAGCTTGAAGGTAGAATGGAGGAAATTCTGTGAACAAAAGAGACAACAAAGGAGAGGGAAATGAAATAAGAAAAGGAGAAGGACAATGCAGATGGTATGGTACAGAAGACACGGGCCATGTTGGATTACTGAGAGGGGGGGTGAATTAGTAATGAGAAATTATACCACTTTTAACTACAACATATATTCTTTATCTTTACCAACAATATTCATCAATTTATCATCAATGTATCATCTATGAATGCATCCAATCATATATATCATAAGCATGCAAAAATAAGAAGCATAACATCAACATCACATCAAGAACACAATACATTGGTATTTACATGGAAACCCAAATGGGAGAAAACCACACAATGTTTTCTTATATATATCAAGAATTCATTCATAGGAAGCACCAACTTCCAAATTCTCTAGCTGCAACTAGAAGGAGGCTACAACATGAAAGAATCTACAACTCCTTGAATTCTTTGGCTCCCACCAGAAGGAGGCTACAACCCCCTAGGTTCTCCGGCTTCAACCGGAAGGTGGCTACAACCACCTAGTTCTTAGGCTCCAACTTGAAAGAAGCTCCAACTCACTGATTCTCAGGCTCCAACCTATTGAGGGGTCATAAATCCTTTGACTCAATAGTAGGAACCAAACCCACTTAAGAGGACCAATTAGAATCATAAGCGTTTAATGAGTGGAATGGTTATCCAGATCTTTGATATGGCCTATTTATCAATGGGATTTATGGGTAACTGACAGGTGTATCTTTCTATGAAAAGGTTCTCCTTCGGGTTAAGYGATTCTCTTTTTGTATTTTTTGTACTCTTGAATAATCTAGGTAAAATAAAGATGATGGCATAAGCCAACTGATAAAGGGAAATTACTAAAGACTGAAGAATGTTGATCTTATGATAACCCTTATACCTCTGCGTGAAGACGATGATAATCATACCTATCTCAATCTTATCAATAATACGTTTACTTGTGGACATTCATCATTGACTGAGATAACAATTTTAGAAAGGAAAACAAATACATAACAAATATGAGTGTAAGAAAATTAATTCTCTTAGCTCTAGTATCAATCACATATCAACACATCAATTTATTTTCATCATCTAGAACAAAATAACTGTTATAATATTGAAAAATAACTTAACAATAGATACAACTCTTACTCAATAAAACAACACTATCAAACTTGAAGACAAAAACAATCCCTCCTCGATCTAATCAAGTTGACGCTTTAGATGAAAAAAATGTTTTTGGTTCTAAACATAACTTCTTAATTAAAGTTGCACATAAATAATTCTTTTACAATTCTAAAATAAAAGGTATTTCCCAAAACCATCGACCTTTTGCACGAGGTTGATCTCCCTATTTATAACAGATCACTAATCTAAAAATAACTGCTAAAATTTGTGTTAAGTAAAACAAAAATGACACGTGGTAGAAGTTATCTCCTCGTTCTCTGGAGATCATCTGATTTTTTTACTGTAGTGGATGATTTCTCTCATACTCCGCCCACTTGAAGAAAAGGCCTTCACATGTATTTTCATAGGGAAACCTATGCTAATCAATCAGTGCAGAGAAGACTTCCTTTATCTCCATTGCTTGTTCTCTATTCCTGATGAGCTTGACACTTAAGCGCTGCAAAACTGTGAGGGATTTGATTGGTTGTTCCACAAACTTCTTTACTTGACCTGGAGTCATAATTGAAATCTGTGAGATCTTTTCCTCCCATATCGAGTCTTTCTCTGCATGTCGTTTGACCGTGTCATGCAAATTGGTGAAATTTTCTGGTGGCTCGAATTCCGGTAGGCCAATGTTTCCATATTCTGATTGATATTCTCTAAACTTTTCTCACACTCTACCCACCTTTCCTGTATCTTCCGCTGAGGTGCATGGACCATTCTCACCCAGTATTCAACTTCCTTCCTGATTCGGGAGATTTTTCTATCCATCAATACTCAGATATCATGCTCTTCTGGATCTTGGTCTTTCTGTACTACACTGATATAGTCAATCCTCTCTAAGGCCCGATGTGCCTTTTCATAAAATATATGCATGTATTTACAAGTTTCCAACCCCATGAGAGTATCCTCTTGAAAATCGGATATGCATGTGGTGAAGATATTTCTTTCACTTGTGAATTGTGCGTATGTTTATTTGAACTCACTCCTCAGGAATACTATTGCCTGTGTCGAATCCTGATAATACTTCGCTAGATGGCGTAGATTATATAGCTCCTTATTTGTGGCTACTAATTCCTTTTCATCCCTTTTCACTCTGTCTAACATTGCATCAGTTATATGCATTCCTACCTCGATCAACTCAATTGTCTTATCATTTTCTGTGTTGAGAAGTATTTCTTCTGTGGTGATGAGGAGTGTGTTATCGAGCGTGAGCCTCTTATTCTTGGTTTTCCTTCTCATCACAACTTTCCTCCTTCTATAATAAGCGATCTCTTGTATATCAGTGACCTTGTCCACTGGATAAGGAATTTGTTGAGCTCCCCAGGTCAGAGTGTTTCCTAGGCTTGTTGTTATATATATGTGTTCTATGACTGGCTCTTATAGTTATTTAGCAGGGGAAACTTTTGTATGTCTTGGTGACTTTGTCTCCTACTAGGGTTCATCGGTTGGTGGAGTCTCAGATTTAGATGGGGAGAGGGGAAAAGGATCAACATTTACTTGAGAATTGACTATTGAGATGTTGATTTATTATCGTTGGGTTTCTTCTTCTTGTTCACCAGAGCCCAACCCCTCCTTGGAGTTGTCCATATTAGAATGAATTCCCGATTGGTCGAGAAATTCAACATCCAACCTGCTTTCGGCCTTGTCGTCACCTTGTTTGGGAATTGAGGTCAAATATTTGAGAGTTAGAGCAGATGTTTCCCCTAGTTATCCCTCCTCCATTATTGGTACTAGGGTTATGAGTGAAACCCCTGATCTTTTGTCATATATGGTAATTAGGTCTATGAAGACATTGGGCACATCTATCCCAATTGATGTTCTTGTTCCCCCCAACTGCGTTGTATCAACCACCAACGACCTTGCCTATTGTGACATAATGCCTGGGTTTTCTGGATGAGCGGTCTCCTCTAGTGGGGTTGACTCTGGGACATTTATCTTTTCTTCGAGATTGATTGTGTCGACCGAGATGACCCTTATGGGTTATATAAAAGGGTTCATTTAGGGATCATTTTCTAACCTTTGGATGACTCTTTGGGATTCTTCTAGCAACACCATCCCTCTCCTTTGTGCCTCTGTGGCTTCTACTGCTCTATTTTCTTCCCTAACCCTGAGGGATTCTTGAGTTATTTTTTCTATCATTTCAACCTGCTCATCCATTGTCATGAATTTAAATCTCATCATATTGGGGTTAGCTTTTCTCTGGAGCACCTCCTCCCAGTCATGATCACCTTATGTAAATATTTTGTTTTCAAACTTATCATTGGTATATAACCAACAGGAAGACACCTGTGACACATGATGGGGTACTAGGCCCTTTGGGTCATGTTTTTGAAATCATCCTGTGGGGAATCTATACTCCAACTAGTTCAAACCCTCTTATTTTTCTTGTGAATTATCTTTCACCATGTAAAACCCTACATGAAATCCATAGGGTATGAATGCTTTATTTTTGTCCTTTACCAGAGTGGCATTATAGCCTTGTAGAATGGTTTGATATCATATTTATCCCACAATGAGTCGGTCCAGGACATGATTGGGGAATAAATGTGGAGCACGAGTGTCCCCAAACACTCTAATATAGGTGGTGGTTTATTCTAGGTACCAGTGGCCTACTTTTGAAATCATTTTCTTGGTTGTTATAGTAAGCCTTCGGCATTCTTTCTTAAAAAGAATGAAATAAAATCGAGCTATAAATTCATCACATATGAGGGCATAAGATATCTTGTACCTATTCTTCCATAGAATGATGAAATATACATGCATGGGTAGCTTCGCAACATTCCAACTCAGATTCATGCATGCGAAGACGTTCCTTGCACATATCGCGTCCAATAAGTATGACACCATGTGGAAAGTTGTCGTTTCTCCATCCTTTAGCGTCTGGGCTTGAAATATGTAGGTGCTAAGTTGTTTCGAGATGATCTCTCCCCAGTTGAAGATGATACCAGAGATTGCCACAATGTATTCCAGGGGCATCCATGCTTCCAAAAACTTGGCACAATCCCTTTCCCCATATAATCAATAGATCAGAGCCATCAGATAAATATACAGATCTCTAAGATTGGTCGTACCATACCAATAATTGCTCCTATTTTTAAACTTCTTATCCTATTTACACCATGAGGCCATCGACCTACTGGTGTCATGGGACTCATATAATTTTACCACAAAATCGATATTTAACCTTTCCTCCGAGTCTTCGAGTTTGTAGTATTTCTTGACCTCTATTGGGATAAAAACCCCAACACATCCACCATTGTCATAATTTACCATGCATTTTTTTCGCATCCGTGTGGTTGATTATCCACCCCTGAGTGTCAATGCAAGGCAAGAACGAGGTTCGACAGGCTACCATGTGCACGAAGGATCTTCGAATGTTCAGGATACTTGATCATCGAGTATTATAACATCTGGGTCATTGTGTGGTATAAAATCTGGGTAATCTTCCTGGATGATTCTATTAAACAAATATCCCCACTGTGGGATCACCACTTTTGATCCAGTATTTTCCTCTGTGTTTCTGAATGAAGGAGGCTGGGAAATTCCTTTTTGGTAGATGTTCGAACAACTGGCTCCACTTTAGTGGAACAATTGAGCTGTCTAGAAGCACCCAGAGAAGATCCTTCACCGACCTCTGCTTCTTTTAGTTTTGGTGCTCTCGAAGAGCGCCTGATCGTTGGCTTCCTTGGAGGCATTTTCCTTCTCTTCTCACAAGCTTAACCTAGTTTATAATTCTGAAAATCGACTGTGAGCTCTTGAAACACTTTCTCGCTCCTTCGACTGCTCCAACAATGAAAGACTTGGTTGTTGAATGCTACGTTCAAATTTGTATTTATAATTTAAACATTGAGAATACTTACCTTGTCATGTTAGTTCTTGAATTCAGGGTGTAAATGCGGTCTACACAATCCATCACCAAGATCTGAATCATGCTCAATATTAAATGAAATCGCAGGCTGATGACACAGGAGAGGGTTAATACATAGTTCATCGACAGTTTCAAACTCATATTATTTGGTTGGTGTGTGGGTTAGTAACATGTGTTAATAAACACATTAATTGACCTATTAAATAACAAAATATGCTATTATGTTTCTTCGAATATGTCCCAGCATTTCGTTAATGCCCTATCGTTCCGTTGGTTTAAACAAGTGGATCAACGTTAATGTTTTTATTAGACAACGTTCATTAATACCTTCTTTATAAAAAAATTCGATGTGGACCCGAACTTCCATACAGTGCTGACATGGAAATGTTGACCTGGAAGGGTGATCATGACACACGACGTTTTATTTTGTCTCCTTCGTTAAAGAGTTTATTCAGAATCGAGGATTTTCTTTAGAAATGTCCCTTAGCCTTTCCTACCGATGTCGATGACATGTTGAGGATCGACGATCAACGAGTCTCTATGGTCATTGTTTCGTGATTTTATCCCTCATAGTTCGTCGATGCTGAAAATGTATTACCAATTGGAGATCAACAATTGAAGGTGTGTCGAAGTAAATACTTTTCACATTTTAAGGTTTCCTTCAGATATCACCGACCTTGAATGCATCAATGATCAACGATTGGAGGTTCATTAGGTGTGTTTATGTTAGCATTTTCCTTTTCGTACCTCCTCAATGTCGATGACACATCGGAAATATTTCAACAGCTTCTTTGTAATACATAATTGTTGGTTGTGGAGCCTGATTATCTTCCTGATTCAGAGGTCCTTTCTTTCAGCTGTGTTTATACCCCATGAAGTATTTACACCCCAGAAGTATGTACACTCTTCCACATGGGGGAGTGCAGAGGGGGGGTACCCCCTCTGCAGGGTCTGGGGGCAAGCGGGCCCCCGAAGCAAAAATTGCCTTGTAAAAGTATATTATAATTTCATTGTAAATCTGGACCGTTCATTATAAGGTCACAGATCTAAAGGTAGAGATTATGTTAGGGTTTTTTGCCTTAGAAGGCAAGTTGCAGAGATTATGTTAGGGGTTTTTTGCCTTAGAAGGCAACCTCTTTTTATGAGGGAAATGTATTGTGGCTATGGATGATGGTGGAATATTGTATTCTCGAGAGGAGACTTATGAGAGAAAGAAGATGAAGTTAAATCTGCTTCCATCAGAGGTTGTATCCTTCATTTGCCGATAATAATAAAGAAGGACTCGCAATTCTCCGGTGGTGAGCTCCACACCGGTGAAACCAAGTAATCTGGTCTCTCTTGTATTGTGTGTCTTCTCGTGGTTTTGTTTCTGATTGTTTTATTTTATTGTCTTCGTCCTATTTTTTCTAACAACTCCGGTATCAAAGCTGCAAGGTAACCTGTAGAGGGAAAAGAGGGTTTCTGTCTGAGGGAGTACGTCGGGGAAGATGGAAAGTTTAGGGTCGTAGAATTCCACTACCAAAAACTACCATTTATGGAAGATGCGTATGGAAGACTATTTATATCGGCGATCTATTCCTACCATTGAGTGGAGAGCAAAAGAAGCCGGGCACCTATGAAGGACTAAGAATTGGAGATTCTTGATGAAGGCTCTAGGAACGATACTACCGAGTCTGCAAAGGCCTGCGGCTTTCAATATTTCAAAGAAAAAGACAATGAAGGGTTTGATGGACGCTGGGTCAAATTGTATGAAAAACCCTCGACGCCTAATAAGGTATTTCTTAATGAAGAGATTATTTAATATGAAGATGTCGTAAGCTGGGTCTGCTAAGATCATTTAAAATGAATTTAATATGGTTACTAATCAACTAAGTTGTGTAAAAGTGGACTTTGATGATGAGGTTACTACTTCTAATCTTATGGCCATTGCTTAAAGTTGGAATGTCTTGGTTATGGATGTAAGTAACTCTGCCTCGGGTTCAATACTTTAAAATTTGATGATGTTATTGGTGTTATCCTTAGTGAGGAAATGCGACTTGAAAAGCACAGGAGACATCAGGAAATGCGTTAAACTTGGAGAATAAGGGAAGACAAAAAGGATAGAGGAAGGGCCCGTGAAACCACGGAATTCTAGGAAGGGAAGATCCAACCCCAGACTTGGAAAGCATAGAGTGTTGGAATTTGTGGGAAGAAAGGATTATCCAAGAAAGATTGAAGAGCTCCAAAGAAATAAAGAGATGGACAACATGAGAGTAATCAAGAAGCAAATGTAACAGTGATGTGTTACAAGATGCTTTGATTCTTCAGAGATAATATTTATGAGTCTTGGGTAGTAGATTCAGAGCCATTTCATGCCACACCCCATATAGGAAACATTTTATGGATTATAATTCATAAGATTTTGGGATAAAGTTCATTTGGGTGATGATAAACTATGCAAAATTGTTGAATGGGAAAGGTAAAAATAAAGCAAACGAAATGGAAACCAATGGTTGTTGGAAAGCAGGTAAAACATGTTTTAGATTTAAGCAAAAATCTGATTTCCACAGTCGGGCTTGGAAAGTGAAGGTTGTATATCCATATTTATGATAAGACATGGAAGGTCATCAAAGGATCATTGGTGATAGCTTAAAGGAGAGAAGGTAGGCATTACTTGTATCTATGTACCGGCACACTGACTCTTCTATATATTTAGCTTCTACAGAGGTGGATACAAAACTATGGAATCACAGGCTTGGACACATTAGTGAGAAGCATGCGTGATCCTTCTACAAAAGAAATTTGTTTCCAGATCTTAAACAAATTGATTGGAATTTCAGGAGCATTGTGTTTATGAAAACAAAAGAGAGTCGATTTCGAATTGGAAAAGAAAAGAAGAATGAAAGGTTAGAGCTGTGCATAGATGTATGGGGACCATCTCAAATATCATCTCTTGGTGGATCTCATTATTATGTTACTTTTATTGATGATGCAACTAGAAAACTTGGGTTTATCGTATTCTGACAAAAATATATGTTTTGATACTTTTTAAGAATGGAAAGTTTTAGGCTGAGAATGAGATAGAAAAGTTTGAAGTGTCTCGATCAAATAATGGAGGTGAATATCGAACAAGGAGTTTTATGATTATCGTTCATACCATGGGATTCAGAGAGAAGATAGTTCCAAGAAAACCACAAAAAAAAAAAAAAAAAAAATGAACAGGACAATCATGGAGCCGCGTATGAGTATGAGGATTGCATGTCGGTTTTCCTTACGCCTCGGGAAGATGTTGTGATATCAAGGGTTTACTTAATAAACAAAGGACCTTCTGCTCTTTGGATGGTAGAATTTAGAGGAGGCATGGATGTGAAAAAGGTAAACTATTCTTTGAAAAATCCTTTGCCAGAAGCATTTGTCCATATTGATCAAGAAAATAGAACAAAGCTTGAGGCAAAATCCAAGAAGTACCTTTTTATTGATATGGTGTTAATGATTTTGGTTATCGCTATATGGGATTATGAAAATAACAAAATCATTAGAGTAGAGATGTCATATTAAAAGAGAAGGACATGTACAAAGATCACTGGTGGAAAAGAAATAGAAATAGAAAACAAGAATACTGCAAATACTTGATGATCATCAAAAAGAAATTCAAAGGAAATCCGTGAAATCAAAATGTACAATGTTAATAGAGCAAAGAAGTACCTCCCAAACACCTAAGTGTTGTTAGAAGATCTATCAAATTTAGTATAATTTCCCTGAACGATATTCTTCTTCATTATATTATTTATCGTTGATTGATTTCTAGAACCAAAATGTTATGAAGAGGCAATGGTGTAGACACCAAAAGAAGTGGGAGCAAGGCATGAAAGAGGAAATGGATTCTACAAATAACCTAATTTGGGACTTGATCTCGGCTGGGTTCATGTGCAAAAGAGCATTGTAGAATAATTGGTTTTACAAGTTGAAGGAAGAGGATTGAGGAGAAAGCTAAGACAAGGCTAGACTTGTTGTGGGTTTGCACAAAAGAAAGGTATTATATTGATGAAATATTTTCTCTTGTTGTTAAAATGACTTCAATTAGGACTATTTTAAGTCTTGTGGAAGTAGAAGATTTGCATCTTGAACAATTAGATGTAAAAACAACTTTTCCATGGGGATTTGGAGGAAGAGATTTATATGCAACAAAATCCATGTAAGGAGGTCAAAGGGAAGGAGAATTTGGTGATGCATCTAGCTATAGTTGAGTCATGGCCTAAAGCAAGCCTCCAAGGGCATTTGGCTTGACAGGTTTATGATGCAACAAGGTTATAGTAGATGTCATTCTAATCATCGTGTTTATTTTAAAAGCCAGAAAAATGGAAGTTTTATTATCCCGCTATTGTATGTAGATGACATGCTTGTTGGCAGGGACTAATATGTGATATAAATGTGCTCAAGAAGAAATAAATAATTCATTTCATGATGAAGGATGGGTGTTGCAAAGAAAATCCTTAGCATGAGAATAACAAGAGATTGTGAAAAAATCTAGAACTCCAATTGTCCGGGAGGGTGAGTACACGACAAGGTGCTGAGAGGCTTTAGGAATGCACGAAAAACCGCTAAGACACCTTTGGCCACCCATTTCAAATTAATTAAAGAAATATTTCCCAAGACATAGGAGGAGAAATACATACGTAATAGGTCCCTTATTCATCAAATAGCCATACTTTGATGTATGCAATGGTTTGCACAAGACTTATCGTACATGCTGGGGAGTTGTGAGTATGCATATGAACAATCCATGTAAAGAACATTGGGAGGCAAGAAGTGGATTTCAAGCATTTTGAGAGGTAATACTACACATGCATTATGTTTTGGAGGTTCGCATATCTTTCACAGGGATATGTTGATTCAGGGATATGGAAGGTGATAAAGATAACAGGAGGAGCACCATTGCATGTTTTACTATAGGTGTAACAACAAGAGTTGGATTTGAAACCCAAAAGGTTGTTGCACTTTCAACAACAGAGGCAAGAGTATGCTGTCGCTACAAAGGCTAGTAAAGAAATGATTTGGTTACAAAGGTTTATGATGAATTGGGAAAGAAGCAGGAACGCGTTGCATCTGTGACAAGAAGATGTCATTCATCTTTGCAAATAACTTAGCCTTCCATTCAAAGACTAAGCATTACAACTCAGGTACCCACTTCATACGATCAGTTCTGGAAGATGGACAATTGAAGCCGAAAGATACACACTAGCCGTAATCCTACAGGGTATTACGTTAACAAAGGAGTAACTGTGAGAACCTCGAAATTCCCACTCGCTTTTAGCTGGTCTTCAAGAATGAAGATGAAAATGAGAACCTGTCAGTCCAAGAAGGTTCAGAGTCCAAAGATATACAACAATGCAGGAGATGTTGAGATCACCCAAGTGAGATTGCTGGTCAGGAGCCCGATTATTATCTCCATCTCGGTCCTTCACAACCGTTTATACCCCACAGCGCATTTACAACTCAAGCATGCATACACTCTTTCCACGAGGGAGTGCAGAGGGGGTACCCTCTCTGCAGGGTCCAGGGGCAAGCAGACCCTCAAAGAGGGTTCTGGCCAAGCCCCAAAACAAAATTGCCTTGTAAAGTATATATTGTAATTTTGACAGAATCGGGACCGCTCATTATAAGGTCACATCTAATGGTAGAGATTATGTTAGGCTTTTTTTCCTAGAAGGAAACCCTTTATGAGGGAAATGTATTGTGGCTGGGTGGATGATGGCAGAATATTGTATTCTCGAGAGAGACTGCGGAGAGAAAGAAGAGGAAGTTACGCCGGGTTTTGTCAGAGGTTGTATCCCTTCATTTGTCGGATAATAATAGTTGAAGCTGACCTCGGCAATTTCTTCCAGGACATAGTGCCCACACCGGTGAACCACGAATCTGTGTCTCTCTCTGTATTGTGTGTCTTCTCAGGTTTTGTTCTTGCATTTGTTTTATTTTATTGCTCCACGGTCCCGCTTTCAACAATAACTGCTGATCGACGCACCCACTCTTCCATTCTCCTGATGTCAATGATACATCGACGATCAACAATTATCGTTGCTTTCATATGGTTGATTTTACTACGCAGATCATGCCAATGTAGATAATGGGTGCATGGCTCAAAATTTTTAGCTATGTATACTTAGTTAAAATGCCAAGTGTACTAGAAGAGAATTTAATCTATTCAACAAATCCAAAACAATCATATCAGGACTGGCGATAAAACATAGGAAAATAAAACTTAATGATCCATACACATCTCACTCAATCTGTGAAAGAGAGAGAAAGTCAAAGTGGTACCCAAAAGAGAAACAAATTCACAAAGATTTTAGGGCGTGTTGAGCGCTCAACAATAAATGGCTTATTCTCCGGGAAAAACACACCTTTTCTCCTTCCTTCTAGATTGATTTCTATGTGGTTGTTCGAAACTAATCGGCTTTGAATTCAAATAAATTATTTCTATCAATGCATACACAACTTCCTGGGTTCGTGAATCCAGATCCACCTATGGAGTTCATCCCATTTATTCCACCTTCGCTCCTCTTGACCATGACCCATGCCCCCTTCTTTGAAAATATTTGGGTAAGGCATCTACTGGCTTGAGGCCATTTTTTAGTTATTATTATTCCCTCTCTATGGTGTTGCTCCAATTTTGTAGCAAGAATCCATATCTGTCACAAAGAGTCACTCCGACATCATAGACCTTTCTCTGATTCCAAATAGTAACCATATCCCCGCCAGAGTTATCTGCATACCCTCTTCGGCTTTGCACTCCTTTTAATATAACTCATTTTCTTCTCGCATAGAAATGCCACGAGTGAGTCATAGAGGAGGACATATGTTATCTGCAAGGTGAAATTGTTAAGGTGAAATCCTTCCTAGATCTGTCTAGAGGTACATGTGATCCTTTACAACTAGCCATCTTTACCTTTGGGCTTTACCCGACCACAAGGTGAATATTTCATCACTTACTACGGTAGTATGCTTTTGCAAAGGAAGGATATAGATCTCCTTTGAAAATTTGTATTTTCCCAATGTCTTTTATGTTGCACACAAGCGTAAGTTAGGAGCAGAATTTGCTTCACCATATTTATTAAATTCAACCACTTCCTTACAGAACACAACTTGATTACAAGAAAATACTGAGAAAAACAAATAAAATAAAATAAAGAGGAGTTTGCAATCGGCCTACCCTAAACCTACACACTTATCCTGATCGAAATATATGCTAAAAGAAAACATAAAAAGACACACATTTTTTTTAAGAGAAGTATTGTTTTAAGTCTTGGCCATTCACCGGAAGGGTCTCAGGTTCCCCCCTCATATTTTGAAACCAGTATGTGCCTGCACCAATTTTATCATATACATGGAAAGGTCTAAGCCAAATATTTTGAAATTTCGAGTGTTTTCCTTTAGACTCGTTTTCTTTATCCCATTTAAAACCAGTTACCCTACTTCAAAACATTTTTCTTTGGCCTTATGTTTGTCAAACCTTCTTTTAACTATCTGTTGATGAGAGGTGAACTTAGATTTATCCTTTTATCTTTCTTCATCTAGCATGAGAAGGGTATCAATCGTTTGTTGTAGAGTGGAAGAGGGTCAACCTCTTGATGCCCGAGCGAGCTGTAAATATGGAAGATATAATTTGTTTGGCAGAATGGCTTATTTCCCATATACCAGAAAGTACAGAGAGTTTCCTATGGATTATTTAGGTTTTACTCTATCGGTCCATAGGGCGTTATGAAGTGAATTATGCCAATTCCTTTGATTTTCAACAATTTTCTTTTTTAAGATTCTTACTAGATTTTTGTTAGTTGACTTTGCTACCCCATTCCCTTGTAGATAATAGTTTGCAGAGTATCTTATTATGATCCCCTCATCAAGAGAAAATTCGGTCAAGCGTATGGATCGAAAGTTGGCAGGATTGTCAAAAAAAGGGATAGAGGGTAGTCCAAACCTTGTTATCAGCTGTTTTTATAGAAATTGTATTACTACCTTTTCATTAATGTGTGAGAGGGATAGCCTCCGTCCATATTGTAAAATAGTCTATAGTAGTCAAGATATATTTATGTTGTTTTGAAGAACTGGGAGTAATTTCTCCTATGATGTCTATTCCTCACTACTTGAATGGTCTGGATATAGTCACCGGATGGAGTGGAATGGCTACTCTCTTTTCCCTACCAGTGCCCACTTGAAATTTTTTACATTTCCTGGCATATGTGTGAGCATCCCTGAATAGAGTGGGCCAATAATAACCAACCCTTAATATTTTATGAGCCATGGTTTCTCCTAAAAAATTCCCACCTACTAGGTCATCATGGAGTTCTCTCAACACCTTTTCTACATCGTCCTGGTCAATACATATAAGCAGTACTCCGTCATAGTTTACGTGGAAAAACACAACATTTATGAGGCAGTATTGAGGGGATTTTAACCTAAGGGATATCCTTTCTCTAGGGTTTAAATTTTCGGGACACGACTTATGATGCAGGAGATAAAACATGTTTCCATACTAGGATTTTTGCCTATGAGGTATGTATAGGGCTTCACCGCACCATAATGATAGCTCATTTTCCCAACTGGGGTCTTCTGCATTAATCAGATCTTGGGCCTCAACAACTAGTTTACACAATCCTTGTCCTTTGACTATTTTGGCAGGTTTTATGTCTAGATCAAATTCCTGAATGACTTCCATCCAATTTACCCTCCTTTCTCTCATATCCTATTGGGTGAATAAATATCTGACTACGGGGTGAGGGACTATGACTTTGGTGTGATTCTTTAAGATATAGGATCTAAAATGCTTGAATTCTTCATATACTGTGTAAGCTTGTTTGTCTATAGCAGGGTATTTTAGTTCATCTCCTTGAATATTGGTTCTCATAAAGGATATCGGTGCCTCATTGTTTTCACCATCCTTTTGGGTAAGTACTACAGCCAAGGATTTGTCAGGAGCAACGGTATAAAGGAAAAAATCCTTACTAAAGTCAGGGCTTCATAGAACTGGTGCTTGGGATATTGTAGTCTTGATGTTATTAAAATATCCTCTCCTTTATTCATCCCATTTAAACTATGCATCCTTGCGAATCATTTTTTGTAAAGGTTTAACAATTTTAGTGAAGTAAGGAGTAAATTTTCTCACAAAATTGATCTTCCTAAAAAAATATTACATGGCCTTTTTATTGTGAGGAAAAGGAATTTTAGCTTATTCTTTTATCCTCTTATGGTCGATGCTAATTCCTCCTTGAGATTTGATGTGACCTATTAATTTTCCTTCCTCTATACTAAAGATGGTTTTCTTGGGGTTCAAAGATATTCCATATTTCCTACACTTTTCAAAAATCTGAGTCAAATGTTGAGTGTAGTCTTCCCTGTTTTTTGAGTATAGTGTTACATCATCTAAATAGACTACCACACACTTGTTAATAAATCCCTGAAAAGCTACATCCATGGCCCTTTGTAAGGATTATCTTGCATTAATAAACCAGAAGGGTGTGCATTTATAAGCAAAGGTTCCCCACTTGGTCCAGAAGGTAGGTTTTAATCGATCATCTTCAGAAACCAGGACCTAATTATACCCCGAGAAACCATCTAGGTGGGAAAAAATTTCAGAGCCATATATATTTTTTAGGAGTTGTTCCATGGGTGGGACCAGGTATTTATCTTTTTCTGATGCTCTGTTAAGGTTTCTGAAGTCCACACACAGGTGGATCTCCCAATATTTGTTTCTAACAGGCACTAAATTAGCTACCCAGGCAGAGTGTCTAACCTGAAAAATAATCTTGGCATCTAACAATATCTTTAGCTCTTGATCTATCAAAGGTTCTAGAGATAAGTGATACCTCCCGAGTTTTTGTTGGAAGGGTTTTACACTAGATTTTAACAGGATTTTGTGCTGGATAATGAGAGTTTCATAAGTTTTTAATTCTTAGTAGGACCATGCAAAGACATCTTGATATTCTTTAAAAAGTTTGAGATAATCTTTCTTGTCTTCTTTGGACACTGTTTTACCTAGTTTTTTACATTCTTGGGGTTTTCGAGGGTTCCTAGGTTTATAGTCTCGTATATAGGACATAAGCTCAATGTTTTTGCATTCTTTGACCCTCTAAATCTTTCCCTTAGTTAGAAAAGTTTCTCCAAATTGGCCAAACCTTTCGGTATCATGTGAAACCTTGATTTATTATCATAGTGATATGTTCCCTTATTCTGTTCATGGAGATTTGATTATGTGAGTATTTCTTGGAATATTTCATCATCAATGGACAAATCCTTAAAATTATCCTAGTTAGTTAAGAAATCTACAATCTGTTCATCTCCTTCAAAGAATTTCCATTTAGAAATGTTGTTAGGCACTGACGACTTGTAGAGAAGTTCCACTGTGAACTTTGAGGCTTCATATTCTTCTAAAGGAGATAATCTCGAGGTTGCAGTGGCTAAGGAATAAACAAGAGTATTCTTTGTCCTGGGAACAACAATAATGTTGAAGGCCTCAAAATTGTCTATTATTATATGTACCTCTTGCTAGTAATTTCTCAAGTGAGGTGAATTGTAATGGATAGTATTCTTCACTTACCTAGTGATAATTTCAGAGTCTCCAAAAACTTTCGATTCTTTAATGTTTAAGTTTATGGATTTGTTCAGTCCCTGAACTAGAGATTCATATTCAACAGTGTTATTGGTGCATTCAAATTCTAATATGAAGGATAAGAAGTTCTGCTTCCCCTTTGGGTCGATGAGAGTACATCCTGATCCTAACCCTTCTTGTGATTTAGACCCATCAAAATAAAGTGTCCAAACTTGTGAGAAAAATTTAGTAACTTCTTCATGCCTAGTTTTTTTCTCACCTTCATCTTCCTTGTCTGCTGCTCTCGACAGAGGATCCTGATAGAATATGCTTTCTTCTACGACTTCCAATAGATTTACTAGAAAATTCATTTCGGAGTTTTGAGTGAGAGGTACATCAGATGAGAGAGGGGAGAAATTTTTGAAATCATAATTGCAGGAGTAGTTCCCTAACACATTGAAATCCGTTGATGAGGGTTCGTTGAAAGCTTCTAAATTGGTAACAATGTGTTTGAGATATATTTCCCTATCGATCCTAATCATGTTTGTATGTACTTTTAATGGAAACCAGAGGTGATCCCAGTCTGTACTAAAGTATTCATTTAATTTCTCGGACCAATCTCAGCTAAGTAAAAGTCCATAGGCCTCTGGGATGTCTACTATGATTATGTCAATTAATTGAACAAATTTTGGGTGTGTATCCATTCTGATCATGACATATTTAAGTTCCCCAATAACCTTCACTTGATTTTGTATAATGTGTTGATCACTTTTGAGCAGGGTTGTGTTCAATTTCTTGCAGATTGACAATGGCACGACGTTGGAGGATGCCCCTGAATCGACTAGGACATTATGCAAGTTTTTGTTAAAGACTTCAAATGTTAAAAGGAAAGGAGGAACAAAAGGCTTTCCTTATTTGTCTAAAGAGAAATCATTCACACTCAGTTTATTTTTTAAATCTGTGGGGGATGGGACCTCACCTAGGTTAGTTCTTGTCATAGGGGCTTCTATTGATTTTAAGGCTTGTAAAAAAAATTCCTTTTGTTGGGGAACCCTACACATGTCCATGCAAAACACATTAGCCTTCATCTTCTTCAATTCCTCGACTACATTATAGTCTATCTTACGAGCTTCCTGTGTGTGTATGTTAGTGGGATTCGTCTGAGAAGAAAATAGGGGTTTTGGACAATCAACCACTTGATTCCCTCTAGATAAATGAGTAGTGGTGGGATTAGTTTGGACTAGTTGACTTCAACCTCATGTCTGCATAGTTAGGAATTCATTGGGAGGTTCCTTCACTTCAGCGGTGTCGTTGAAAGGCATTAGGTGGTTGGAATACCATAAGAACATGGATGTCTCTTTCGATGGATCTTTACTTTCCTGATCAATGGAGTTTATTGCCGAGCCACTAGGTTGTTCGTTTAGGGAGCATTCATCTAGGAACCAGTTAACCATTAAATTCATAGCGTGCACCCATTGAGGGAAGTCCCTTTTTGAATGATTCTCTTGGTGGTACGTGCATAAAGAGTCAGATGCTACAGTTTCTAAGTCAATGTTTAGGCTAGTTGGGAGAGGTTCTATAGCCTTGAAATGTGGATTTATTTTAAAGAAGGGTTTATAAGGTCTCTGATTTTGGTTTCCCTCCCCAACAATCCTATTCATATGTACAATCTCATTGGAGAGTTTTTTGATCATCTGCTATAGGTTTTCTAGATCTCCTCCTTCTTTATCAAGAGCTAGTTCTATTGTTTTTACTGGGGATCTTGTTAACAAAAGTCCTCTCTTAGGTAGAGGTTGGGTTTCTTTCTTCTTCAATGAGATATGACCTTCTTTGCATCCTTTCATTTGGAATTATATCATTTTAGCTTCCTTGAAATTTTCGTCTAGGGTATGTTTGGAAACCCTTTTTATGAACATGGAGATGGAAGCAGGGAGAGGGTTAGCGTATACCTCAATCTGAAACTCTTGGGTAGGTTTAGCTTCAGGTTGAAATTTGTTCAGGATAGTGGTAAACCATTGGTTGAAATATTTAACCTTCTCTTTTGGACTCATGGTGGCGGTGAAAAGTTCATCCATTAAAGATCCCGTGGTGGTTTATTCTGCAAATTTGTCTAAGAAATATTTTTAAAACTTCGCCCAACTAGTTATGGATCCAACTAGCAAGTTAAAATACCAAGTTGAGGATGAATTCTCAAAGGTATAGGGAAAAATCCTACACATTACATCCTCATGTTGTATGTTCATCAATCTTATCGCTAATATGAACTTCTTGATATGGTCCTGAGGCAATCCGGAGGTTTTTGGGGGTCAAATTTGGGAAGTAATTTTTCTGGATGTTGGGGTAGGTTATGCACCYGTCCTAGGATTTCTAGAGCATCTCTRGACAACCATGGTTGATTATATTGAGGTTKATTTCCCCTTTATTCATTGTTGTCGTTATTATCCTCCATGTCTTCTGATTCATAAGCTGAGCGATATGAGTTATACCCTTCCTCGTCAGATTCAAAATCGTCAGGTTTAGAGTAGTTACCAGCTGGTGTTTTGGGGATCAGATTAAGGGGTTGTTCGATGTCAGTGAGGGAAAAACGTATCAGGTCTTCTACCGTGTGAACAAAAACCTGGTCGGGGGTTTCAATGACTAGTCTACTTACTTGTTTTCTACGAGGAAGTAAAGGAGATAAAGTTAACACTCCAATTTTTCGGGCATAAGCTCTTGTGATTCTTCTGAACTATTTCAACTCATCGTGGGGGAGAGCATAAGGTATTTCAGGGAATAAGTGTTCTACTTCCTCGTCCTAAGGTTATTTAATCATTTCAGGAGTAATCTCTGTATGTGGGTTGTCTTGAGAATGACTAGCCATGCATTTGGTTTGTTTTTAATCTACAGACTATGCGAGATATATTATCAAAAATATTGTTATCCATTCATTCATTCAGGCCCTCCTTCTAGCGCCAATTCTGTTGAGGGGTCAAAAATCCTTGAACTCAATAGTAGGAACCAAACCTAATTAAGAGGCCCAATTAGAATTGTAAGAGTTTAATGAGTGGAATGGTTCTCCAGATATTTGATCCGACCGATTTATCAAGGGGATTTACGGGTAACTGACAATTGTATCTTTCTATGAAAAATTTCTTCTTCAGGTTAAGCGATTCTCTTTTTGTATTTTTTGTACTCTTGAATAATCTAGGTAAAATAAAGATGATGGCATAAGCCAACTGATAAAGGGAAATTACTAAATAATGAATAATGTTGAGCTTAGGATAACCCTTATACCTCAGTGTGCAGATAATGATAATCATACCTATATTAAGCAATAATACTTTTACTTGTGAACATTGATCATTGACTGATATAAAAAATGTATAAAGGAAAACAAATACGTAACAAAGATGAGTGTAAGAAAATTAATCCTCTTAGCTCTACTATCGATCACATATCAACACAACAATTTATTTTCATCATATAAAACAAAAGAACTGTTATAATATTGAAATATAACTTAACAATAGATACAACAACTCTTACTCAATACAACAACACTATCAAAATCGAAGACGAAAACAATCCCTCCTCGATCCAATCAAGTTGACACTTTAGATGAAAAAAATGTTTTTGGTTCTAAACAGAACTTCTCAATTAAAGTTGCACAGAAATAATTCTTTTACAATTATAAAATAAAATTTCTTTCCCAAAACCATCGACCTTTTGCACGAGGTTGATCTCCCTATTTATAACAAGTCACTAAGCTAAAAATAACTGCTAAAATTTGTGTTAAGTAAAACAAAAATGACATGTGGCAGACTTTATCTCCTCATTCTCTGGAGATCATTTGATTTTTTTACTGCAGTGGATGATTTCTCTCATACTCTGCCCACTTGAAGAAAAGGTATTCGCATGTATTTTCATGGGGAAACCTATGTTGATCCATGGGTGTGGAGAAGACTTCCTTTATCTCCACTGCTCGTTCTCTATACTTGAAGAGCTTGACACTTAAGCGTTGCAGAACTGTGAGGGATTTGATTGGGTGTTCCAAAAAATTATTTACTTGATCTGGAGTCATACTTGAAATCTGTGAGATATATGCCTCCCATGTCGAGTCTTGCTCTACATGACATTTGACTATGTCATGCAAATCGGTGAAATTTTCTGGTGGGCCAAATTCTATAGGCCAATGTTTTCCATCTCCCGATTGATATTCTCCCAATATTTCTCACACTCTCCCCACCTTGCATGTATATTCCACTGAGGATCTTMGACCATTCTCACCCAGTATTCAGTTGTCTTCCTGATTCGGGAGATGATGTTATCCATCAGTACTTGGATCTTGTGCTCTTCTAAGTCTCGTCCTTTCTATATCGCATTGATATAGTCAATTCTCTCTAAGGCCCGATGTGCCTTTTTATACCATCTATGCACATCTTTAGAATTTTCCAGCCCCATGAGAGTATCCTCTTGAAAATAGACTATGCATGTGGTGAGGAGATTCTTTTTCCTTGTGATTTGTGCATATGTTTCTCTGAACTCACTCCTCAGGAATACTAGTGCCTGCATCGAATGATGATAATACTTCGCTAGATGGCGTAGATTATCCAGCTCCTTCTTTGCATCTACTAATTCCTTTTCATCCCTTTTCACTCTGTCCAGCGTTGCATTAGTTATAACCATTCCTTCCCCAATCAGCTTAGTTGTCTTAGCATTTCCTGTGTTGAGAAGTGTTTCTTCTATGGTGATGAGGAGTGTGTTATCAAGCGTGAGCCTCCTTTTCTTGGTTTTCCTTATCATCACAACTTTCCTCTTTATATCATAAGTGATCTCTTGTATATCGACAACCTCATCCATCAGCTCAGGAATTTGTTGATCTCCCCAGGTCATAGTGTTTCCTAGGATTCATGTTGTATATATGTGTTCTATAACCGACTCTTATAGTTCTTTAGTAGGGGAAACTTCTATATGTTCTGGTGATTCGGTCTCTTGTTGGGGTTCGTTAGATCATGGAGCCTCAGGTTTAGATGAGGAGACGAGAAAATGATCAACATTTACTTGAGGATCGACTATTGAGATGTCGATTTCTGATCATTGTGTTTCCTCTTCCTGTTCACCAGAGCCCAACTCCTCCTTGGAGATGTCCATATTAGGATGAATTCTCAATTGGTCGATAAATTTAGTGTCCAGCGTGTTTTCGACCTTGGCATCACATTCTTGGGAAATTGAGGTCAAATCTTCAGGAGTTAGAGTAGATGTTTCCCCTGGTTCTCCCTCCTCTATGATTGGTACTGGGGTTATGAGAGAAACCCCTGTGATTTCATCATCATCATATATGGTAATTAGGTATATGAGGACATCAGGCACATATGTACCACTTGATGTTCTTGTTCCCTCCAGCTGCATTGTAGCAGCCACAAATGACCTTTCCTATTGTGACATAATGCCTGGGTTTTCTAGATGAACGGTCTCATCTAGTGGGGTTGACTTTGAGCCATTTAGCTCTTCTCTGAGATAGATTGTGTCGACCGGGATGACCCTTATGGCTTCTATCAAAGGTTTTAGCTGGGGGTCATTTTATAACCTTTGGATGACTCTTTGGTCTTCTTCTAGCAACATCATCCCTCTCCTCTATGCCTCTATGGCTTCTACTACTCTATTTTCTTCCCTAACCCCGAGGGCTTCTTGAGCTGTCTGTTATATCATTTCAACATTCTCATCCATTTTCATGGCT
>SNQJ01S0028760.1:0-12165 GCA_010110895.2 Picea sitchensis
AGTTTGGGTTGTTGGTGATAACCTGGGAAAAAGGGGCCTGGAGTTTGACTGGCACCAGGTTGCCAGGAAAAGTTCGGCTGCTGGCCTGGGTTATGGTAAAACCATGGCCATGGCCAGCGTATGGATTTTGCGTGTGAGGAGACATCATCATCTGATTTCCAAAATAGGACATAGATGTTTGGGCATGGATTACATTCGAAGGACTTTGGGAAGGGTTGCCCCATGTTGGTCCCGTGGGGATATGCATAGTACTTTGTCTGGGGTTCCATTGATTGTGAAAATAATTACCCCAGATCGACATTCCTGACGAGGGAACAGATCCCTGCCAATAATTCCAAGGCCCTGATGCAGAAGAAGTTCATGGGTGTGCCCTCTGTCTAGGAATAGTACCCTGCATAGGAATAGGTTGTCTGAAATCGAGATTTCCCCCAGTGAGGAAAGAAGCGGACGAGAAGGCGTTGTTACCAAAAACAATGAACAAAGAAAATGATGTCAAACCTACTGTCATATTATGCAAAGGTGGTCCTTGAATCCCTGCTCCAAATAAACTATGGTGTACAGGCGGCCCGATGAAAGGCTGGTGAGTGCCACCGAGCGAAGGGGACGAAGTAGGGATATGACCTCCTCCATAAGGGAAAGTGTTAAAGGGAGTGGAAGTGCCCCCCATGTGGCCTTGCAGAGGAGCGTTATAACTCCCTGCCCCCAGACCTGAAGTCTGTGAAGTGGAGTAGGAAAGTACATGACTTGTACTTGAACTAGGCATCCCGTATGAGAATGGAGGGCCCGTCGCACTTGGTTGGAAAGGGGTTGTGGCCACCGCCAGAGATGGGATCAGACCACTATGTGATGTATAGGCGGTCAAGACCATGGTGGATCAAATCGGTGACAGTGGGTTAGGAGGTGGAAACTCTCCTAAGGAGTAACAACATTTGTTTCCATTGCTGCGTACGACACTATTTGACACTCGTAAGGATGAACCGGTACGATGGTGGGTGCCGAAAGATTAGTGGTGGAGGTTTCAACTAGACCAAAAGCTTTCACTCCAAGGTCTAAAATGGTCAATTACTCCAGATGTTGGTCAAGCACAATTTCTTGTGACTCGGTCGCTTCAAAAGACCCTTGTTGGTCTAGCTTTCGCCTTAGTGGTGGCGGGGGTGGCTCTAGTGTAACCGGCGGTAGGCCAAGAAACCTTCGTGACTGGCGGAGCTCATGATCCCCCACTATGTGAGAAGATCAAAGACACTCTCGGGCATTCTAGTCGTTCAAAAACAACACACACTAAAAAAGTCCCTATAAGATAAGACAGGCAAACACTAAATTAATTGGAAGAACAGTTACAACAACCAACACTAGAGAAAATTACCAGTGCAAGTGCAACTTGAACACGGAAGCACCCTATGGATATACTCTGCAAAGCATGGCCCGATGTATGTCTTAGGTACCGTGGTATACCCCTGCAGTCACCTGTGTATGTCCCTAAAAAGATAGGCAACTAGGTTGCCAGCGCGCGAACAGTCACCAGGCGGGTACAGTCGAAAGTCAGGTAGACCATAATGAGAAGGGTATCAAGCCTGAAACCTATCAAGGGTATCGAGAGAAAGTGGTCTAAAAGACAACTGAGGGCCTTGAACAGATTCGAGACCCACGAAGCTCTGTGGCAAATGCAATTGACAGAATCCTAAGACAAGCCCTCTATATGTGTTCTCCACTATGATTGGTCCAGCTTTGGAGGGGTTATCTCCGCTACCTTTCCACACGCGACCTCGTGTTTATCCCCCGTGTTAGAGGGGGGTCCCAGATAACTTTCACGATAATGGACTTGGACACTCCCTAACGCAGACTCCAATGTTTGATTTTAATGGCCTTGAAGAGTTTCCTCTCCAACCTAATCCAAGGCACTAATCCTGAACTAGTTGGTTAACCCTACAAATATAAAAGTCTAATGAATTTTAGATTTAGCATTAATTTTATGGCTTGTCTTATGTCAAAGGGTATGAAAGTGAAACTAGTGATGTTTGAAAGACGAAAGTAAAAAAAAGAAACATAAAGCTGGAAACAAAAACCTTCACTTAACGCAAATTTTAAACAACTTTTCAAATTTTAAATTTTTTTGTAAGATATTTGAACAACAAACTCAAAGCATGGTTTCACTCAACTATGAGCTACTTACGATCTAAGTAAACTGCCAAGAACTTATGAAAGAAAAGACTTTTCCCTGGTTACTAATGCCAAACAACATTTTTCAATCAATCAAAGAAATAAAAGTTTTTTTTTTTTTTTTTTTTGAATGCTCACAAAGCAAAAAGGAAAAATATCAACAAGTCAAAACCAATAAAAACTTCTAGACTAAGCACAATTCGCAAAGAATCTCTTTAAAAATCACACACGAGTAACTTAAAAATGGACTCTCACACTTGTCTAAAAACCCTTCAAAAGAAAATTTTCATGAAAACTTCTAAATGAAAAAGAAAGCTATGGCTGAGATCAAACCCAAGCTACTGACTGCTATGATAGAGACTCAAAAAACTGAGAGGTATAACTATTTTCAAGGGAAAGGATGACTGCCTCACCTTCAACAAAAACTATCCTCTACAAGCACACTACTGACAGTTCCACAACAAGCATGTGCACGTGAGTTGTGTAGAGTCAGAGGGCATGTACACTCGTGCTGGCCTTATACATGCCACGTGTATCTCTAAAACTCTGAGACAAATAAAAGACAACAATCTAAACCAGGTAGAGACCATTGATACTGAGAATCAGGATCTCTTGAAGGTTCAGCCACTTTCTTTAACAATAAAAAGAAAACAATGCAAGGAAAAATTCGTAGAACAAAACAATCTGAGGTGAAACCTAAGCTATAGACTGCAAACAAAAAAGACTAGACGGAGTTCCAGAAAACCCCTGAGAATGACTAATTCTGACAGGGAAGAGGATGACTGCCTCATAAAGTTTTTGTAATATACACGCTATTGTTACTTCTTCAACTAGCGTTTACACGCGGGCTGTAAGAATGTAGGGTGTGGGTGCACGCGTGCAGACCTTATACAGGCCACGTGTACCTCTGTGGGTCTGGAAAAAAAAATTACAGTCCAACAAAGAAACAGACATGACTGGTATGGAAGACCAGAATATCTGTTAGCTCAGACTTTGCAGAAACTTCAAAAACAGGAAAGGAAACCCGTTTTTTTTTTTTTTTTAAATACCAAAAAATATTCCAAGGAACCCTAGAGACATCCCCAGTATGGTTGCCAATTCTGTTGTGGTGAGAAATCCCCCTACAGACTAGCATTTAGGGTTATATTATGCATGCATATGAGACCTAAAGAATCCTACTTTCTACCGTCGTCCTAGACCTAATCCCCATTTCTTTTAATAAAATACATGGTTAGATGAACATACCTTGTTTCGGGCATTCGATGTCGATCCTTCTTCATGCTTGATCGCTTTCTGGTAGCTCTCCTCCCAAGGCTGACCTGCATACAAAACAAGAAGCAAACTGTACATGCATTTTACCTACATATTAATGGGTTAGAGATTCAAACATATATTCAATAAACTATGAAGAACTCATATAGTGGGATGGGAAAATCATTTCTTTATTAATTTTAATGAATCAATTTACAATGTCGAGACCGGCCACCGCTCCACGAACCTGATCCTGGGCTCCTCTTCAACTGTCCTCCAACTTCTTTGCTCTGTATCTCTTCTTGCACAAGGATGGCTAAAGGGTTGGGACAATGGGAATGTGCAATTGGGTAGAGTTTCTTTACTATTATTCTCCTCCTCCAAATGGGACCCCTAACCCTTCTTTTATAGGCTAGAAGAAGTTAGGTATTTGGTCAAACCCTCGGCCATGCATGGCCATAATTTTTATTTAACTCACCCAAAGCTGTGTGTTCCGTAAAAAACTTTCCTTTTTTCGTGCTTCTGTAGGTCCACACGGGTTGTAGTGGGCCAGCTAGTGTGGACACTGTAGATCCATGCGGGCTGTAGTGGGTCAGCTAGCATGGACTTTTAAAAATGGAATTTTTTAGAAGAGTTGTTCAGTAGTGGCTTGGCAAAGAAGGGCTATGAGATGGCCTGATGCTAGGTAAGCATGTATTGTGCAAATTAGGGTTATAACAATTCTTCCTTTTCATTTATTTGATTCTTCAATAGTTCCTCTACCCTTTTGGCTTCTTTAATTTGGGTCTTGAGATGGAAAATAATTTCAAGAGTTTTTCTAATCTCATCATCTACCTTCTTATCTTCCTTTTCATTCTTTAGTATTGTGATCTCTTCTTCCTTTTCATCTAATTGAGTCTTATTACTCTCTTCTTGTTCTTTGAGCATTTCCCTTAACTTCAAGATGTGCCTTTGATTCTTCTTAAGAAACTTTTTAATGTTATCAGAAAGATAGTTATAGTCTATATAATATTGGTCATTGCTATATTCATATAGACTTCTTTCAACTTTCTCTTTAATATCCAATAGTTTTTCTTCTACTTCTTCCATGGGATAACACTCAATTGATTCTATAAAAACTATTTCTAGATTTTCTTCTTCACTTGTAGAGAAAAATTCAACATCATCACATTTTGAATTATTGCAATCAAGGGTTTGTGGAGATTCTTTACCTTCATTTGAAATGTCTTCAACATCATCACATGATTATTTGTCTTCATTTGAAATGTCTTCAAGATCTTCCTTTTTTCCAACATCATCATATTTAGAAATAATGAAACCAAGAGTTTTTGGGTATTACTTACCTTCATTTGTCTTGATGGAGTTGTCTTCAATGTTTTCCATCTTGCTTTGGTATGTCTCCTCTAGTTTTAGCCATATATCCTTGGTGGAAGTGCATTGTCCCATGCTCCTTTTGATAGGGCTTGAGAGTCCACTAAGAATGGTCTTGAGAGCCAATGCGTCATTCTTATTTCCTTCCCTTTGAGCTGCAAACTTTGACTTGTTCTTCAAGGAAACCGATCCACCAATCATCGCCTTCCAAATACTGCAAGTTTACTCTCATCTCTATTCTCCAAGTATAATAGTTTTCCTCATCAAGGATTGGAACTTCATCATTCATTTGTGTGTCTATATATCTCCTCCAATATTGTTAAGGCTTATAGTGAAGGCTTTCTCTAATACCAATTGTTGTACACACCGACTACACTGAGAGGGGGGGGGGGTGAACAGTGTAGGGATCTTTTTCCCAAACTTCTCTCTTTTACACAAAACTCATTAGTTAGCAATCACCATTAACTCATTACTCATTGATATCATTTATAACCAGTTAAATGTGAACACATATCAACAATATATCATCAACAAATCATCACCACAAGGAACACAAAGAACACAAGATGTATGTACAATTTTCTTTATATTACGGACTTTAATCCTTGGGGTTTATCAACAACAACTGAATAGAGTACAAATATACAAGAGAACCAACTCTATATGAAAGACTCATCTTACATCCTCAGCACCAACTGAGATGAGACAACAATCCTCCACGTATATCAATCTGTCATAGGTACGTGACCTGTCAGTAGTGCATCCCCTGTATGTACGCACCTTGGCTCACTATAGGCCTTGTATGTACACTGTCAGTTTGTACTACAGCCTGTGTATCACCTATGAGAAATTAGGGTTTTTTCATTTCATCACATGATCAGATCCTTTGCAACCTACAATCATATTATCTTCTATCTCTCACTGTCCAATCTGAACCATAACCAGTCACAACACATACAAGCTCTACAATAGCCTACTCATCATTTTCAACCATATAATATGAATGCTACTCAAACATGTGTAAAAAACCAGCATATTATAGCCATCATATCAGTACTGAATCATAGGAGTGCTGGTCACTCCATCAACCAACACAAACCACATCATAACAACCATACCAAGAATTCTTTAAGAATTCACCACACAACAAACAAGAGTATCCATGAAGACAACAATATAACCATACCAGAGTTTCTATGGCAGATTTGAGCCCATAGAATGCATATCTGGAACCTGATTCAATCTTCAAGAGCGTGTCATCAACTCAAACACCAACCTCCATGACTTCAACCGCTGTACGCACCCTGTCTTTGTACAACCTGTGTATGTACATGCCTTGTATTCATACAGCCCATGTATGTACGCATCCTATCCCACTCCAGCCTGCGTATACCTCAGAAATTAGGGTTTATGAACTTCTGAGACTTTGTCGTCATGATTTCAGACTTTGTCGAAACTTTGATGCATCCATGAGGTCCTCTAGATCCTCTTTCTCTCAGAATAGATATTCAATACATGCTCAAGAGATGCATGTGAAAGATTCCTTTCACAAGATACCCTTGCCTCTTATTTATACTCTTCATCTTCTAGGTCACTTAACCCACTTCTAGGCCACTTAACCTATTTTCCTCATTTTAGGGTTAACCACTTTCCATAATTAGAAAGTTCTCCATTACTTTATCATTTAAATATTCTTCCTCGATTTTGTCACCTTACTTTATCATTTAAATGATCTTCTTTGATTTTGTCACTTCTCTTTATTATTTAAATAATCCTCCTTGACTTTGTTACTTCACTTTATCATTTAAATAACAATTTCTTCTTTGCAATCTCTTTGACTTCTTTGACCTTTTGGGGCTTCAAGCCAACATATGAGGGTACTTCAACTTCTTAAGGCCATAACTCTCAAACCATGAGGAGTTATGTGGCACTCCACATACCACCAGAAATGGCATGAAAAGCACTATCCATCAAGGATAGTTTCACTTACAAATTCAATAATATTCATCTCATTATTCCATAATTAATCATGGGTTCTCAACCATACTTCAAGGATAACTCAACATCAAAGAGTCTTCACGTGAGGGATTTCACCATAAGGGGACCACTTTGGAGTTCATCCATTTGTACACTTTATCAACCATGATAAGAAAATAATGATCCAACTATGCATCATATCAATGAAAACTCATTGATCCATCTTCATTTATGCATCGTATCAATGATAATTATTCCACTTGACACCTATCCATTTTCATCAAGGACAATACATATTATATTTGACATCAATCATCAATCAATCAATCACTTGAAATCAATCAATCAAACCTTTGGCATCAATGACAACATGATCCAACAATAAATTGCAGAGCTAATAGCAGGAACAAGAACAACTTTGAAAGTCATGCACAAAATGGTTATCCAAGAAGGCCTAGTGAAACACAAAGAAGAATCTACAACATGTTTGAAATATTAAGCACTGAAGTGGAATGATACAAGTGAAACAACTTTGGACAGATGGCCAAATATTTTAGAATGATAGACCCTCCTAGAGAATCACAACAAAGTAACAATTGTCACAGAAAAGAACCTTAGAAGAGAATATGGATAAGAAAGTAGAATCAATATAACAATGAAGAATGCACACTCGTTCTACGAGCTAAACACAAGAAATGTGGTTGGTATGTTGATAGTAACTGCTCAAATCACATGGAAAGTGATGAAGACAGGTTTCTAACTTTGAGAAAGGAAAGAGATGGATCAGTCTCTTTTGGAAACAATGACTCAACTAGAATCATTGTAAAGGGAAAAATCAGAATTGGAAACAAGAATATCAAGGAAGAAAATGTTCTACTAGTGGAAGATATGAAACATAATCTTCTAAGTGTAATTAAAATGTGTGAACAAGGTCAAAAACTTATGTTTGACTCACAGAAGTGCGAGATAAGAAAAATAGGTTCATGAAAATTGGTCGCAACAACTGTAAGAACTTCAAGCAACATATATGTATGAAGTGAAATTGGAAATGAAAAGTGTTGTCTAGGAAAGGAAGATGAAGTTTGGCTATGGCACAAAAGAATGGGTCACATAAATTTTGATAACCTCGTCAAAGTCAGCAAAAAGGAAGCAGTCAAAAATGCTCCAGATCATGAAGCCAACCAACACATTATGCAAGCATTTTCAACAAGGAAAGAAAACAAAGACCAGGTTCAAATAAAATGAATACTCCACAACAATACCACTAGAAATTGTGCATACTGATCTAGTTGGACCAACTAGAACAAAGGGTTTAAAAGGTGAGCAATACTTTATGTTATTGGTTGATGATTATACAAGGATGATTGCAGTTTGTTTTCTTAGGAAGAAATAAGAAGCATTTGAAAACTTCAAGGTATACAAGGAAATGGTTGAAAACGAAATGGATTCAAAAATCAAATGTTTGAGATCAGACAATGGAGGAGAGTTTACTTCAAAGGAATTTATGGATTTCTACAACAAGCATGTAATAAAAAGGAAATTCTCCGTTGCTAGGACACCTCAAAAAAATGGATTTGTAGAAACAAAGAACATGACAGTACAAGAAATGGATCAAACAATGTTAATGGATTCTAAGTTGACAGATGTTTTTTGGACACATGCAATGCATAAAACAATTCACATTCAAAAAATAGTAATGCTCAAAAACAACAGTAACAAAATTGCTTACGAGCTATGGAAATGAAGACCAAGAAATGTGAAGCATTTCATAATTTTTGAAAGCAAATGCTACATCAAAAGAGAATATGGTAGAATGGGAAAGTTTGATTCTCGTGTGGAAAAATGCATACTTGTTGGTTACTTGAGTACAAGGAAATAATACAAATGTTACAATTTAAGGATCAACAAATTTTTGGAAAGAATCAATGTAATGGTTGATGAGATAGGTGGACATAAATTAAATGAAGAAGAAAAGGAGTCCGTGTAACATGTTTACGAAGAAGAAGCAAAGGATGAAGAAGCAACGGAAGGGGAAGATGAAGAAGATCATGTATAAGTAGAAGAGAAAGTAGATAAAGTACCTCCAAAGACACCTAGAAAAAAAATACATAAGAATCATCGTTCAGATCAAATTACTGGGAACAAAGATGCAGGAATCGAGACTAGAAGAAGAATTCATTCACCAGAACAACTACACCTAGCACTCTTATCTTCGATTGAACCAAACAGTTTTGAAGAAGCTAGTAAGGATGAATTCTGGAAAAAGGCCATGAATGAAGAGTTGGATAAAATAGAGAAGAATGACACTTGGGAATTGGTTCTAAGACCAAGGTACAAGAATGTGATGGACACAAAGTGAGTTTTTAGAAATAAATTGAATGAATATGGACAGGTTACCAGGAACAAAGCTAGATTGGTATGTAAAAGATACACACAGGTTGAAGGTATTGAATTTGAAGAGACATTTGCCCCAGTTTCTCGAATGGAAGAAATCATATTGATCCTAGCCTATGCATGCTCCAAGAATATTAAAGTGTATCAGATGGGCGTGAAATCAACTTTTCTGAATGGGGGACTTGAAGAAGAAGTCTACATTGAGAAACCAGAAGGATTTTAGTTGTCAGAGAATGAAGATTATGTGTGCAGGTTGAAGAAGGCCTTGTATGGTCTAAAATAGGCCCCCAAGGCATGGTACTCTAGATTGGACAAATATCTACAACAACAAGGGTTCAGAAAAGGAAATGCATACACCAACCTATACATCAAGTTAATTCCAGATAGTATTTTATTAATTGAATTTTATGTTGATGATATTATTTTTGGAAGTGATGATGATAGGTTAAGACAAAAATTTGCAAAGGATATGAAGAATGAATTTGAAATGTCATTACTTGGAGAACTATCCTTCTTTCTTGGTCTTCAGATATGTCAAAGCAACCAAGGCATTTTTATTTCTTAAACTAATTATATCATAGAAATGCTAAAAAGGTTTGGAATGGAAGATTGCAAACCAGTCAATACTCCTATGCAAACCAGTTGAAAGTTAAGTAAATATGATGATTCAAATTCTACAGATTAGAGGAAGTATAGGTACATGATTGGTATCTTACTTTATGTGACATCATATGATCATCCAAAACAGATGTAATGTAGAAATTTGGATAGGTAGCACGATTTCAAGAAGCACCAAAGGAATCACATGTTTTAGCAGTAAAGAGTATATTCAAATATCTCAAGGGTACACAAGAATTTGGATTATGGTATCTAAAAGGAAAGGATATATCACTTATTGCCTACATAGATGCATATTGGGAAGGTTGCATTGATGACCGATGAAGCACCAGTGGAGCAGCATTCTACTTGGGTGAATGTTTGGTATCTTGGATAAGCAAGAAACAATCATCAATATCATTATCTACAACCGAATAAAAGTATATTGCAGTAGCAACATGTTGTACACAGGTTCTATGGATGAAACAAGCTCTGAAATATATACAGGTTGAGTATGATGAGCTCATTCCAATATATTGTGATAATAAAAATGCCATCAGTATCTCAAAGAATCCAGCGATGCACTCCAAGATGGAGCATATTACAATCAAGTATCACTTTCTACGGAAACATGTTGCAGAGAAGAACATCAGAGTTGAATATGTGGGAACAAAAGAATAGGTTGCAAATATATTTACAAAACTTATTCCAAGGGAAGCCTTTGAGTATATTCGCAAGATACTTGGAGTAATTTATAATCCAAAATGATTTCTTTTGAATACTTATCTTATATGTCTTAGATATGCATGAGGAAGAACCATAAAGAGGACAATTTAGGTTGGGGTACCAGTTTCAAGAAGAGTTCAGTTAGGGGGAACATCCCTAAGGACAATTCAGTAGGGGGAGCAGCCCCAGACGAGAAGATACCTTTTCCATTGATGTCAAAGGGGTAGAGATTCATCAGATGCATGATAGAGAGTTAGATACTTGGAGAGAGAGCACCGAGGCATGTTTCTAGGTGGAGCGGTGGTCACAGGGGGAGCATGAGCGATATGAATTCAATGTTGCATTAGAGTGTTGCCATTAATGCCAAAGGGGGATATTTTTGATTAATTGGGTTGGTTGTCATTAATTTCAACCCTTGAAGCAATTCGAGTAGCAAATTACGGTAGCCCCAATAGTGTGGTTAAGGGAATTCAATTTGTTTGATGTATAATGGTATGAAAATTAATATATTCACTAGTAAGACTATTCTATATGGATAATACATGTCATGCCATTTCCGGTGATATGTGGAATGCCACATAACTCCTCACGGTTAGAGAGTTATGGCCTTTTGAAGTTGGAGAACCCTCATGAGTTATCTAGAAGGTCAAAGGAGTCAAATTATTCTAGAAGCTCCTAGAAAAAGTTGACTACTCAAGTGGGTGAAACTAGGAGTTAATTATGGGTTAAGTTGTTGCAATAAGAAAATAATTAAAAATAATTTAGTTTCAAATAGAAGTGGAGAATTTACTATTTGTAGCAAAGTGGGTTAGCCCTAAAAGAAGGAAATTGGGTTAAGTTGGTTAGAAGGTAACCCCTTGAGGAAGCTACATGGAAGTATAAATAAGAGAGAAAGGATATACTATTAGCACCTATTGATCACATTGAATATCTATTATTGTGTAAGGTTTATTGCAGGTACTCATTGATACATCTAAAGTTACACAAGTCTTAGGTAGCACGAAGGGTTGACAGAGAAATATTCAGAATTATAGAAAATAATGAAAAACCCCTAGTTTTTGATGTGTACATGGGTTACAATGGAATAGAGCGCATACATATGTAGGATGAAGGATAAAAAATCATGTGCATATTCATGTTGAATAAGGAACAACCGGGTACAATTGGGAAAATCCATGAAAACTTGAGAAGATGAAGATGTCAGGTCTCTAGAGTCTAAAAGAAAGCTCCTAGGAAGGTCTACAGTGATTAGGAACAAAAGATCTATCTACAGGCTCAAAAGGTATGTATTATTTCTATGTGTAGTTGGATATTGTTGTCTACATGAGATATGGTCATGGGGGTTTGAGGATTTTCCCTAGAGAGGTTATTGGTTGCATGTCACTTATTGTATAAGTCAGATCTACAAAAATACAATGCCAGTATAAAAAATATCTTTCATTAGTACATATTGTTGGTGTTGAGGCATATCTTGTATTTCTTGGCATATGGTCAAAGGTTTTTGTGGTACATGGTTGAGAGCTTGTATTTGTGAAGTGGTTGATGTATTGAGAGGTTGTATATCAGTAAGGGTTTGATGTCTAGTCCATGTGAGGGTTATTATACTTGTTCATGATTATACACACTTGTATGGCACATGACTAGAGAGATATAGATGCACTTGGTTAAGGGATATGTATGAGGATGTATGCA
>SNQJ01S0028760.1:12175-44693 GCA_010110895.2 Picea sitchensis
CAGTTAAATGTGAACACATATCAACAACATATATCAACAATATATCATCAACAAATCATCACCACAAGGAACATAAAGAACACAAGATGTATGTACAATTTTATTTATATTACGGACTTCAATCCTTGGGGTTTATTAGAAACAAATGAATAGAGTACAACTCTACAAGAGCACTAGTTCTATATTCAAGACTCAACTTACATCCTCAACACCAACTGAGATGAGGCAACAATACTCCACAAATATCAATCTGTCATAGGTACGCGACCTGTCAGTAGTGTAGCCCATGTATGTACGCTCCTTGGCTCACTACAACCCACGTATGTATGCAGTCAATCTGTACTACAACCTGCGTATCACCTCTGAGAAATTAGGGTTTTTCCATTTCATCACATGCTCAGATCCTTTGCAACCTGCAATCATATTCTCTTCCGTCTCTCACTGTCCAATCTGACCCATAACTAGTCACAACACATCCAATCTCTACAATAGCCTACTCTTGCTTTTCAACCATATAATATGAATGCTACTCAAACATGTGTAAATAACCAGCATACTGTAGCCATCATATCAGTACCGAATCATAGGAGTGTTGCTCACTCCATCAACCAACACAAACCACATCATAACAACCATACCAAGAATGATTTAATCATTCACCACAAAACAAACAAGAGTATCCATCAAGACAACAATATAACCATACCAGAGTTTCTATGGCATATCTGAGCCCATAGAATGCAGATATGGAACCTACTTCAGTCTTCAAGATCCTGTCATCAACTCAAACACCAACCCCCATGACTTCAACCACTGTACGCACCCTATCTTCATACAACTTGCGTATGTACGCATCTTGGCCCACTGTGGCCCATGTATACCTCAGAAACTAGGGTTTCTAAACTTCCAAGACTTTGCTGTCATGATTTCAGACTTTGTTGAAACTTTGATGCATCCATGAGATCCTCCATATCCTCTTTCTCTCAGAATAGTTCTTCAATACATGCTCAAGAGATGCATGTAAAAGATGCCTTTCACAAGAGACCCTTGCCTCTTATTTATACTCTTCATCTTCTAGGTCACTTAACCCACTTCTAGGTCACTTAACCCATTTCTAGGTCACTTAACCTATTTTCCTCATTTTAGGGTTATCCACTTTCCATAATTAGAAAGTTCTCCATTACTTTATCATTTAAATATTCCTCCTCGATTTTTTCACCTCACTTTATCATTTAAATAATATTGTTTGATTTTGTCACTTCTCTTTATTATTTAAATAATCCTCCTTTACTTTGTTACTTCACTTTATCATTTAAGTAATAATTTCTTCTTTGCAATCTCTTTGACTTCTTTGACCTTTTGGGGCTTCAAGCCAACATATGAGGGTCCTTCAACTTCGTAAGACCATAACTCTCAAACCATGAGGAGTTAGGTGGCACTCCACATACCACTGGAAATGGCATGATAAGAACTATCCATCAAGGATAGTTTCACTTACAAATTCACTAATATTCATCTCATTATTCCACAATTAAGCGTGGTTTCTCAACCATACTTCAAGGATAACTCAACCGCAAAGAGTCTTCCCGTGAGGGCTTTCACCATAAGGGGACCACTTTGGAGTTCATCCATTTGTACACTTTATCAATCATAATAAGACAATAATGATCCAACTATGCATCATATCAATGATAACTCATTGATCCATATTCATTTATGCATCATATCAATGATAATTATTCCACTTGACATCTATCCATTTTCATCAAGGACAATACATATTATATGTGACATCAATCATCAATCAATCAATCAATTGACATCAATCAATCACTTGACATCAATCAATCAAACCTTTGGCATCAATGACAACATGATCCAACAATCTCTCCCTTTGACATTGATGGAAATACCAACATTGATGTCAACACCAATTATTGATGTCAACATGTAGACAAGGCATGCTCTACATCAATAGTCATCAAACATATGAATGTGACTATCTCTCCCCATCAATAAACATCAATCACATCGATGTGATTATCTCTCCCCCTTTGACATCAATGGAAAAGGGTCATTCTCCCCTTGGGGCTGCTCCCCTTGCTTGAACTCTCCTTGGGGATTCTCCCCCTATCTGAATGCCTTTGATCTTCCTCTGAACAATCTCTTCCCTTTTGAACAAGGGATATCACTCTGATGTAATGCTGAAGATACATCCCTCATACTCCCCCTGGAACTATGCCTCTGTGCTCTTTCTTCAAGTATATGGCTCTTTTCTCCTCCTAGAACCATGGGAAGAAGAATGACTCCCCCTATGGGTATGTCTACCCCTGTCTTCTCTTTACGATGAAAAATATGCTACCATATGACGATCCTTGGACCTGTTCATGAATCAAAATCATGCCATACCAACCATCATGAAAAAAAAATATGTCAACAATAAAATAGAGAATCATGAGTAGAACATCACCCAAGTAAATCATGTACCAATTGTGTGCCCATAATGCACAAAAACCATGTACATCAACCATGTACATCAATACCATACAATGTGCCATAAGATCACATCAATGGAATGTATCAAACATATGCCAACATGTGCATCTACCAATATGCCAACCATGTGCATCAAACAAATACCAATTGTTGTGCTAATCAAGTAATACCAATGGTGTACTATCATCAAGCATATGCTATCTATGAGTGTACCATACATGTACATCAACATGTATCACCACTTGTACCAAGCAAGTACATCAACCATGTACCAATACCACAACATGATGAATCCTCATACATGTATGCCAAATCCTCCATAAAATATGTGCCAATCAAACTGCTAGTAGGTGCCTCTACCAATGTACTAGAAATGTGCTAATCATGCATAAAATATATATCATCAATGATTTACACCATGATCACCTCATCAACTTACCAACTACATGTCCCAATATATAGCCCATCCATATGCCAAATGTATGCATCAAGTTTTCCAACAAGTAAGCTTCCAATAATACATCATAAGATATATCAATGAAACTCAAATGTGTACCAGCCATGTACACCAACAGATCAACATCAATCCTCCATTCACTACAACAAATACTAAGCATCCAACAACACATGTGCTAGTAGTATGCTTCAATAGATCAATGACATCTCCATCTAGCATCATCAAGATATATCACATGACCAAGGTGCCATAACTTCACTGTCATAGCCAACATTATTTCTTCAACATAAAATGCCTCAATCCATTCTCATGGGTTAATATCATGCATCCAAGATAGCCTTTCATTATTTTTTATCATCACTTTACATAAACCAATATATAATCATGAAAACCTATAGCAAACAATGTCAGAACCTGCAACAAACCATGTCAGACCCTGCAACACAGAGTTATATCATTTCATCAAGCTGCAACCCATGTGAATTGCCCATTTTCCAAGGATTTACTACATATACGCGGCCTACTGCACAAAATTTCTCATATGTACACGACCTATTCAAGGCCAGTCCGCGTATGTACGTGACTGTTACCACTGTCACCTGCGTATGCTTCAGTAGATGACACACTTGAGCCTCCCTTAAGGCTTCCATTCTTCTCTAGTTGCTCAGTATTCTTCACCCACTTCTGAAGGTGTCCCTGCTTCTCAGAACTTGAGCTTTGAGCTTCCATATTTTCAAAGATGTCTCCCTTCCTTACTTCATTCCTTCTTCTAGTCATGCTATGTGAAGTCTTCATCATGGGCTTTCTTCTTGTGTTCCAACAATCCTGGGATTTGTGACCAAATCCACTACAATTGTAGCATCTCATGCTATGACATTGAACATCAATGTGTCCTACTTGATCACATCTCCAACACCTTATGGTGTTATGAAATCTTCCATTATCTCTCCTTTCATAAGATCTACATTCCAAAGCTTTGTGACCATATTTATTACATGAATAACATTGACCATGAAAAACACTTTCATACCTTTGCTTTGGTGTCCATGTTCTTTGAGGCGTAAGGATGGCTTCTTGATGTCTTCCTTTCTTTATTCTTTTGAAACTTTCCTTGGCTTTTGTAGATGGTTGTCTTGCAACATTATATTCATCCTTTGAGTGTGAGGGACTTTCTTCATGCTTCTTTGAGGTTCTTGCTTCAACATGTGTAGCTTCTTTCTTGTATCCAAGACCTGATTTATCATTTGGTGATCTTTGACTTTCCAATATCTCATTCAATATTTGTGATCTATTCAAGAATTTTTTTGACTTCTCTACTTTCTTTATAATATCAACAACTTCAACTTATAACTTATGACATGATTCTTCCTTTTCATTTATTTGATTCTTCAATAGTTCCTCTACCCTTTTGGCTTCTTCAATTTGGGTCTTGAGATGGACAATAATTTCAAGAGTTTTGCTAATCTCATCATCTACCTTCTTATCTTCCTTTTCATTATTTAGTCTTGTTATCTCTTCTTCCTTTTCATCTAATTGAGTCTTATTACTCTCTTCTTGTTCTTTGAGCATTTCCATTAACTTCAAGATGTGCCTTTGACTCTTCTTAAGAAAATTTTTAATGTTATCGGAAAGATAGCTATATTATATATAATAGTGGTCATTGCTATATTCATATAGACATCTTTCAACTTTCTCTTTAATATCCAATAGTTTTTCTTCTACTTCTTCCATGGGACAACACTCAATTGATTCTATACAAACTATTTCTAGATTTTCTTCTTCACTTGTAGAGAAAAATTCAACATCATCACATTTTGAATTATTGCAATCAAGGGTTTATGAAGATTCTTTACCTTCATTTGAAATGTCTTCAACATCATCACATGATTATTTGTATTCATTTGAAATGTCTTCAAGATCTTCCTTTTCTCCAACATCATCATATTTAGAAATAATGCAACCAAGAGTTTTTGGATATTATTTACCTTCATTTGTCTTGATGGAGTTGTCTTCAATGTTTTCCTTCTTGCTTTGGTATGTCTCCTCTAGCTTTAGCCATAGATCCTTGGCGGAAGTGCATTGTCCCATGATCCTTTTGATAGGGCTTGAGAGTCCACTAAGAATGGTCTTGAGAGCCAATGCGTCATTCTTATTTCCTTCCCTTTGAGTTGCAAACTTTGACTTGTTCTTCAAGGAAACTGATCCACCAATCGTTGCCTTCCAAATACCACAAGTTTACTCTCATCTCTATTCTCCAAGTAGAATAGTTTTCCTCATCAAGGATTGGAACTTCATCATTCATTTCAGTGTCTATATATCTCCTCCAATATTGTTAAGGCTTATAGTGAAGGCTTTCTATAATACCAATTGCTGTACACACTGACTACACTGAGAGGGGGGGGGGGNGGGATATTTTTCCCAAACTTCTCTCTTTTACACAAAACACATTAGTTAGCAATCACCATTAACTCATTACTCATTACTATCATTTATAACTAGTTAAATGTGAACACATATCCACAATATATCATCAACAAATCATCAACACAAGGAACACAAAGAACACAAGATGTATGTACAATTTTCTTTATATTACGGACTTCAATCCTTGGGGTTTATCAACAACAATTGAATAGATTACAAATCTACAAGAGAACCAACTCTATATGCAAGACTGATCTTACATCCTCAACACCAACTGAGATGAGGCAACAATCCTCCACATATATCAATATGTCACAGGTACGTGACCTGTCAATAGTGCATATCATGTATGTACGCGCCCTAGCTCACTATAGGCCGTGTATGTACGCAGTCAGTCTNNNCATGATCAGATCCTTTTCAACCGGCAATCATATTATCTTCTGTCTCTCACTGTCCAATCTGACCCACAACCAGTCACAACACATCCAAGCTCTACAATAGCCTACTCATGCTTTTCAACCATATAATATGAATGCTACTCAAACATGTGTAAAAAACCAACATACTATAGCCATCATATCATTACTGAATCATAGGAGTGTTGGTCACTCCATCAACCAACACAAACCACATCATAACAACCATACCAAGAATGCTTTAAGAATTCACCACACAACAAACAAGAGTATCCATCAAGAAAACAATATAACCATACCAGAATTTCTATGGCAGATCTGAACCCATAGAATGCATATCTGGAACCTGATTCAGTCTTTAAGAGCCTCTCATCAGCTCAAACACCAACCTCCATGACTTCAACTGTTGTACGTGCCCTGTCTTCGTACATCCCATGTATGTACACACCCTGTCTTCATACAACCCGTGTATGTACACGTCCTAGCCCACTCCAGCCCGCATATACCTCAGAAACTAGGGTTTCTGAACTTTTGAGACTTTGCCGATTTCAGACTTTGTTGAAACTTTGATGCATCCATGAGGTCCTCCAGATCCTCTTTCTCTCAGAATAGATCTTCAATACATTCTTAAGAGATGCATGCAAAATATTCCTTTCACAAGATACCCTTGCCTCTTATTTATACTCTTCATATTCTAGGTCACTTAACCCACTTCTAGGTCACTTAACCTATTTTCCTCATTTTATGGTTAACCACTTTCCATAATTGCAGAGTTAATAGCAGGAACAAGAACAACTTTGAAAGTCATGCACAAAATGGTTATCCAAGAAGGCCTAGTGAAACACAGAGAAGAATCTACAACATGTTTGAATTATTAAGCACTAAAGTGGAATGCTACAAGTGCAACAACTTTGGACAGATGGCCAAATATTTTAGAATGATAGTCCCTCCTAGAGAATCACAACAAAGTAACAATTGTCACAGACATGAACCTTAGAAGAGAATATGGATAATAAAGTAGAATCAATATAACAATGAAGAATGCACACTCGTTCTACGAGCTAAACACAAGAAACGTGGTTGGTATGTTGACAATAGTTGCTCAAAGCACATGGTAAGTGATGAAGACAGGTTTCTAACTTTGAGAAAGGAAAGAGATGGATTAGTCTCTTTTGGAAACAATGACTCAACTAGAATCATTGTAAAGGGAAAAATCAGAATTGGAAACAAGAATACCAAGGAAGAAAATGTTCTACTAGTGGAAGATATGAAACATAATCTTCTAAGTGTAATTAAAATGTGTGAACAAGGTCACAAACTTATGTTTGACTCACAGAAGTGCGAGATAAGAAAAATAGGTTCATGAAAATTGGTCACAACAACTGTAAGAACTTCAAGCAATATTATATGTATGAAGTGAAATTGGAAATGAAAAGTGTTGTCTAGGAAAGGAAGATGAAGTTTGGCTATGGCACAAAAGAATGGGTCACATAAATTTTGATTACCTTGTCAAAGTCAGAAAAAGGAAAAAGTCAGAAATGCCCCAGATCACGAAGCCAACCAACACATTATGCAAGCATTGTCAACAAGGAAAGAAAAAAAAGACCAGGTTCAAATCAAATGAATACTCCACAACAATACCACTAGAAATTGTGCAGACTGATCTAGTTGGACCAACTAGAACAAAGGGTTTAAAAGGTGAGCAATACTTTATGTTATTGGTTGATGATTATACAAGGATGATTGCAGTTTGTTTTCTCAGGAAGAAATAAGAAGCATTTAAAAACTTCAAGGTATACAAGGAAATGGTTGAAAATGAAATGGATTCAAAAATCAAATGTTTGAGATTGGACAATGGAGGAGAGTTTACTTCAAAGGAATTTATGGATTTCTACAACACGCATGTAATAAAAAGGAAATTCTCCGTTGCTAGGACACCTCAACAAAATGGATTTGTCGAAACAAAGAACATGACAGTATAGGAAATGGATTGAACAATGTTAATGGATTCTAAGTTGACAGATTTTTTTGGACACATGCAATGCATAGAACAATTCACATTCAAAAAATAGTAATGCTAAAAAACAACAGTAACAAAATTACTTACGAGCTTTGGAAATGAAGACCAAGAAATGTGAAGCATTTCATAGTTTTTGAAAGCAAATGCTACATCAAAAGAGAATATGGTAGAATGGGAAAGTTTGATTCTCTTGTGGAAAAATGCATACTTGTTGGTTACTCGAGTACAAGGAAAGAATACAAATGTTACAATTTAAGGCTCAACAAATTTTTGGAAAGAATCAATGTAATTGTTGATGGGATAGGTGGACATAAATTAAATGAAGAAAAAAAGGAGTCAGTGTAACATGTCTACGAAGAAGAAGCAAAGGATGAAGAAGCAACAAAAGGGGAAGAAGAAGAAGATCAGATATAAGTAGAAGAGAAAGTACATAAAGTACCTCCAAAGAAACCTAGAAAACAAATACAGAAGAATCATCCTTCAGATCAGATTACCGGGAACAAAGATGCAAGAATTGAGACTTGAAGAAGAATTCGTTCACCAGAACAACTACACCTAGCACTCTTATCTTCGATTGAACAAAACAGTTTTGAAGAAGCCAATAAGGATGAATTCTGGAAAAAGGACATGAATGAAGAGTTGGATAAAATAGAGAAGAATGACACTTGAGAATTGGTTCTAAGACCAAGGTACAAGAATGTGATTGACACAAAGTGAGTTTTTAGAAATAAATTGAATGAATATGAACAGGTTACCAGGAACAAAGCTAGATTGGTATGTAAAAGATACACACAGGTTGAAGGTATTGAATTTGAAGAGACATTTGCCCCAGTTTCTAGAATGGAAGAAATCATATTGATCCTAGATTATGCATGCTCCAAGAATATTAAAGTGTATCAGATGGGCGTGAAATCAAATTTTCTGAATGGGGGACTTGAAGAAGAAGTCTACATTGAGAAACCAGAAGGATTTTAGTTGTCAGAGAATGAAGATTATGTGTGCAGGTTGAAGAAGGCCTTGTATGGTCTAAAACAGGCCCCCAAAGCATGGTACTCTAGACTAGACAAATATCTACAACAACAAGGGTTCAGAAAAGGAAATGCATACACCAACCTATACATAAAGTTAATTCAAGATAGTATTTTATTAATTGAATTTTATGTTGATGATATTTTTGGAAGTGATGATGATAGGTTAAGACAAAAATTTGCAAAGGATATGAAGAATGAATTTGAAATGTCATTACTTGGAGAACTATCCTTCTTTCTTGGTCTTTAGATATGTCAAAGCAGCCAAGGCATTTTTATTTCTCAAGCTAATTATATCATAGAAATGCTAAAAAGGTTTGGAATGGAAGATTGCAAACTAGTCAATACTCCTATGCAAACCAGTTGAAAGTTAAGTAAAGATGATGATTCAAAGTCTACAGATTAGAGGCAGTACAGGTACATGATTAGTATCTTACTTTATGTAACATCAATGATCATCCAAAACATATGTAATGCAGAAATTTGGATAGGTGGCATGATTTCAAGAAGCACCAAAGGAATCACATGTTTTAGCAGTAAAGAGGATATTCAGATATCTCAAGGGTACACAAGAATTTGGATTATGGTATCTAAAATGAAATGATATATCACTTATTGCCTACACAGATGCATATTGGGAAGGTTGCATTGATGACCGATGAAGCACCAGTGGAGAAACATTCTACTTGGGTGAATTTTTGGTATCTTGGATAAGCAAGAAACAATCATCAATATCATTATCTACAGCTGAAGAAAAGTATATTGCAGTAGCAACATGTTGTACACAGGTTCTATGGATGAAACAAGCTCTGAAATATATACAGGTTGAGTATGATGATCCCATTCCAATATATTGTGATAATAAAAATGCCATCAATATCTCAAAGAATCCAGTGATGCATTCCAAGATGAAGCACATTCCAATCAAGTATCACTTTCTACGGAAACATGTTGTAGAGAAGAACATCATAGTTGAATATGTGGGAACAAAAGAATAGGTTGCAAATATATTTACAAAACTTCTTCCAAGGGAAGCCTTTGAGTATATTCACCAGAGACTTGGAGTAATTTATACTCCAAAATGATTTCTTTTGAATACTTATCTTATATGTCTTAGATCTGCACGAGGAAGAACCATAAAGAGGACAATTTAGGTTGGGGTAGTAGTTTCAGGAAGAGTTCAGTTAGGGGGAACATCCCTAAGGACAATTCAGTAGGGGGAGAAGCCCCAGACGGGAAGATACCTTTTCCATTGATGTCAAAGGGGGAGAGATTCATCAGATGCATGATAGAGAGTTAGATGCTTGGAGAGAGAGCACAGAGGCATGTTTCCAGGCAGAGCGATGTTCACAGGGGGAGCATGAGCGATATGAATTCAGTGTTGCATTAGAGTGTTGCCATCAATGCCAAAGGGGGATATTTTTGATTAATTGGGTTGGTTGTCATTAATGTCCACCCTTGAAGCAAGTCAAGTAGAAAATTATGGTAGCCCCAATAGTGTGGTTAAGGGAATTCAATTTGTTTGATGTATAATGGTATGAAAATTAATATATTCACTAGTAAGACTATTCTATATGGATAGTACATTTCATGCCATTTCCGGTGATATGTGGAACGTCACATAACTCCTCACGGTTAAAGAGTTGTGGCCTTGTGAAGTTGGAGAACCCTCATGAGTTATCTAGAAGGTCAAAGGAGTCAAATTATTCTAGAAGCTCCTAGAAAAAGTTGACTACTCAAGTGGGTGAAACTAGGAGTTAATTATGGGTTAAGTTTTTGCAATAAGAAAATAATTAAAAATAATTTAGTTTCAAATAGAAGTGGAGAATTTACTATTTGTAGCAAAGTGGGTTAGCCCTAGAAGAAGGAAATTGGGTTAAGTTGGTTAGAAGGTACCCCCTTGAGGAAGCTACATGGAAGTATAAATAAGAGAGAAAGGATATCCTATTAGCACCTATTGAGCACATTGAATATCTATTATTGTGTAAGTTTTATTGCAGGTACTCATTGATACATCTAAAGTTACGCAAGTCTTAGGTAGCATGAAGGGTTGACAGAGAAATATTTAGAATTATAGAAAATAATGAAAAACCCCTAGTTTTTGAGGTGTACATGGGATACAGTGGAATAGAGCACGTACATATGTAGGATGAAGGATAACAAATCATGTACATATTCACGTTGAAGAAGGAACAACCGGGTACAATGGGGAAAAGCCATGAAAACTTGAGAAGATGAAGATGTCAAGTCTCTAGAGGTTGTATATCAGTAAGGGTTTGATGTCTAGTCCATGTGAGGGTTATTATACTTGTTCATGATTATACACACTTGTATGGCACATGACTAGAGAGATATAGATGCACTTGGTTAAGGGATATGTATGAGGATGTATGCATAGGGAACATCTACAGCTTGGACATAGTGACATGTTGCAGGTTTATGTGACATAGGTAACAAAGGGTCAAAGTTTTTCAGGAAAGAGAAAACCCTAGTTTTCAAAAGGCGTACACAGGCTGCAGTATAGACATGTCACATACATACGCAGGTTTCACTACAGACAGGTCGCGTACATACACGAGTTGCAACGTAGACAGGTCATGTACATGTTGGGTTTTTGTTGGTATAGGAAGGTTACATGTACAAGTTGATCACAGGTCTTTGGTATAGGTTGGTTAAAGGTTGTTGGCACATATTGGTACATGTTTACGGTGGTATATCTCATAATGACAGTGTGGCAGTGGTTTCATCATTTCACTTATATTTCAGGATGGTAGGACGGGGCAAGGAAAGGTGGTTGTATCCACCTTCCGATTGTATCTGGAGAACATAGGGGGTTGTATCCTCCTTCTGGTTGTAGCTAGAGAATTGAGGAGTTGGAGCTTCCCTCAAGTTGTAACCTGAAAATATAGGGGGTCATAGCCTCCTTCCAGTTGCAACTGGAGAAAAAAGGAAGTTGGAGCTTCCAATGAATGTAATTCTTAAATACATACAAGAAAAATAATTTCGTGGTTTTCTCCCGCATTGGGTTTCCACGTAAAAATATTGTTGTATTGTGTATGTGTATGATTGTTCATTGTTTATGGTTTATTTGCTCTGCACTTATTGGATTATAATGCTATATTGATCATAAAGATAAATAACACTTAAATATTGTGGTTAAAAGGATTAAAAATATCTATTACAGATTCACCCCCCCTTTCAGTAATCCAACATAGTGTATACCAAAGCTGGTAGTCCCATTGACATATCTAAGAATCCTCTTTGCTACCTTCTAGTGAATCTCATAAGGCTTCTGCATGTACTTGGAAACTGATCCAACTACATAAGAGATATCCGGTCGAGAGTGTGTAAGGTAGAGAATACTCCACACCAACTGTCAATATCTAGTACAATCAACCAAAGGTGATGCACCAACATTCTCTAGTATAACCCCTGACTGAAAGGGTGTTGGAGATGGCTTGAAATATTTCATCTAAAACCTATCAAGTAGATCTATTGCATACTTGGACTGAGACATCTTTATTCCTAAATCATTCTGGTTGATTTCAAGACCAAGAAAGTAATGTAACAATCCCATATCTGTCATAGAAAACCTATCATGCAAAGTGGTCTTCACTGTAGTAATGGAGGAGGTTGAGCTCCCTATGATGAGTAAATAATATACATATAGAAATATGAGTAGAAGTGAATATGTGTTCCTCATCATATACAGATTAATATATTACTACATCTAATAAAATCTCTAGAGAGAAGATAAGAGTCCATTTTATCATACCATGTCTAAGGTGCTTGCTTAAGTCCGTACAATGACTTCCTCAACCTGCAAACTAATGTTGGACCCTAAACATATCCCTTTGGATGATCCATATATATCTCCTCTTTAAGATATCAATGTAATAATTCATTCTTCACATCCATATGGTGTACCTCCCACTTTCGAACTGCTGCAATAGCCAAAGCTAACTGAATGGAATCAATCTTGGCAACAAATGCAAAAGTCTCCTCATAGTCAATGCCTTGTAACTGTGAGAAACCTTTAGCTGCTAAACGAGCCTTATAATTTGTAATGTATCCATCAGTATCCCTCTGTTTCTTGAAAATCAAATTACATATAAAAATCTTCTTGTTGGAAGTTAGAGGAACCAACTCCCTTGTGTTGTTCTCTATCAGGGAATTGCACTCCTCTATCAAAACTTCCTCCCAATGGGGGTTTCCTTTAGACTATACATAAGAATGAGGATCTGATCCAAGTACCATATAACAATAAATAGGAAGTAATGGCTGCATGGCAGTAAAAGGTTGTGGAGGCTCCACAAATTGAGATTTGGTTCTCTGTGCATCAACATGATCACTGACTAGATCACCTACTCTCTTAAGAGTGTTGCGCCCATCGTGGTCAATTCTTTGGACCTAAAAATTATTGATGCTGATTCAAATATATCATATTCATAGATATTATCATAAATATGATCGGAATAAGTCTCACGATTTTTCGCAACTAGTGGCGGTGGAGATGGAGGTGTGGAATGCTCCAGAAGTACCTGTGAAGGACCCTCTTCAAAATTAACACTCATTTTAATGAATAGTGTATCTTAAGTAGTATACAATAACATGTATCCCTTCACTCTATATGGATATACACCAAAAACACACTCCTTACTCCGAGATTCCATATTTTTCCTCATATCGAAAGGGATCCTGGCCCATGCATGGGAACCAAAAAATTCTGAAGTGAGTGACTTTCAGTTTCTTCCCGCTCCAAGCCTCATATGGAGTGACTCCCTTGAATGATTTATGAGGAAATATATTATGAATGTAGGTTGCACAATTGATATCTTAATCCCATAACTTTGGAGGTAGTGCTCTATCCTGCAACATATAGTTGGCCATCTCTTTCAATGTCACGTTCTTTCTCTCAGCTACCCCATTCTATTGTGGAGTATATGGAACTGTGTGTTGCAAATATATACTTGATTCTGAACAAAGATGCTCAAAATAATTATTCACATACTCTCCTCCATTGTCTATATGAATCTTCTTAATCCCATTCCCTGTTTCATTCTCAACTAGATTCTTGAAATCTTCAAGACACTCAAAGACCTCATATTTTAATTTGAGAAAGTAGACCCATGTATATCTAAAAAAATAATCAATGAAAGTAAGAACATACTTATATTTACTGATCAACATGTATGGGAAAGGACCTGTAATGTCACTATGATCCATCTCTAGAGGTGATGATTCCCTCCATGCTTTACCTGTGTTGAAATTCTCCTCGGGATGTTTGCCTAGTATGTAGCCCTAGAAAACTCCATATGTGCACTAAATGTGGGGTAATACATCTACCATTCCACCCTTACTAATATGATCTAAATATTTAAAATTCATATGACCAAACCTCTCATGCCAAAACCTGGATTCTTCATTAGCATGTGTTAGAAGAGATACATACTCATATTTATGAGTGAAGTGAGGTGGTACAACCTGGAATGGTGATTAACCTCACCAACGAAAATTTTTGAACCATTTGATAAGTATAAATAATAACTGAGTCTGGAGTGAACTTCACCTTCTTCCTTGAGCCTGAATGAGTGATTTGATAGATGAAGAGAAGATTCACTGAAATCTTCGAAACATGAAGTACATCATGAGAGAATCCATGGTCTAAATCAAATCTACCCCTACCACACACATCTATGGGAGAATAATATCCCATGAAGATCGGTGGTCTGGAACAAGTCTCAAAGTATGAGAAAAGTCTATCTGATGGCCATGTGATGGGTAGCCCCTGGATCAAGCACCCAAGCATTAGGAGAATATGAAATATCAAATAATGCATGACCATTACCTCTTTCTGATGATGTAATTTTCCTTTCATTATCTGGAATACAATCCTCGAGGTGATGTTTCTCAAGTGTTTGTGTCATGAGATCTATGGTATTTTTCATGAACGAACTCTCAAGATGGACCCCTGTTACAATAGGAACACTTTTTATTCTCCTTATTTCCTTTTGATTCCTTGGAAATCAAACTCTCAGATGTGGGCTTTTGTTTACCTTCCTTCTTATTCTCTTGGTCCTTCTTACCCTTGTTCTTATGTTTGTTCTTCTTTGAGCTTCCTTGAGCTGTAAGTGTATGGGGCTTGGAATTCTTAAGTGCCCATATTTAGGTGAGATTTGTTTTCTCATGGATAAGTGACTCCATGAAATCATCAAGGGATGACATCTTCCTTGTAGACCCCATAGCTAACCTGGTAGTATGAAAAGAATAAGTGTAGACAAAATACTTTGGTACTAGTTTTTTTAGAATTAAAAAGATTAACTGTTCATATTTCTTATCAATTCCACAAGCCTTAACATGAGAAAACAAAGTTCTAAAATTACAGAAGTAGTCCTATAGGGTCTCAAAATATCTTGGAATTAATTCATGTAGATCATTCTCCATCTTATGACCTCTTAGATTGTCTTTCTTTCCTAGCAAATCCTTCAACTTTATCCAAACATTGTTAGGAGTCCTGCAAGTATCGACATGAAAGAGGAGATCTGGAGAGATGCTAAAGCACAAGATCCTGTAGTATTCATCCATTATTTTGAAGTATTTTGATTTCTCTATGGCTGAAGTAGGCTTGACCTCAGTCCCCATGGTGATCCTATACACACCCTTTCTTCAAAGTAGAATCTCTATCCTTTTCTTCCACTCAAAGTAGTTGAAGGGTGTCAAGATCATTGAAGAAGATGGATGATCCATAGTTCTCTTTGGGCTGTCCAATATGATATATAAACCTGAAATAAAATTGAATACTCCCTCACAATAATTTCTCTAATACCATGTAGGATTAAACCACAATCCAAGACCTAATTGTGAGAAGGAAACACTACACTATCTAATTGTAAAAGAGAGACAGGAGAGAGAAAAATAGAATCAATCTTTACACCTAAGAGACTAAGAAACCAACTCTGATAATAATGTATTAATCCTTGATAATGGGTACAATATATAGGACTCTTTACATGAGGCGTAATGAGCACTAGGTTGGGATTTCCATGTGCATGATCAAGTAAAAAAGTAACTTCTCCCAATAACAACAATTAACTAAAGTCAAAAGTTTCTAATAATAAGAAAAGGTAAAAAATATAGGTGTGAACTTATTGAGAACTCTACATGAATTCAAAATGTATTCCATAATAGAAAAAATATCCTAGAATAAGACTAGAGTCCAAGAATGAAACTAAAGTCCTAATTGAGTGAGAATTTGCTAATTATGGAGAGTCACTAAATAAGTGAAGTGAGTTAATTCCAAGTATCAGATGGGTAATGCACACTTCCCTAGGAGGTTAGTATTCTTACTAAAGTGAACTATAGCCATGCAATAAGAAATATCTCCTAAAATTAAGGAAATATGAATTATCTCCTAAAAATAGGAATTTGCTTAATGGTGGATAAAAAATAGGAATTGGCCTAATAGTAGCTAAAAAATAGGAATTTTCCTAATGGTGGTTTATGAGCCCATGGTTTTGGAAACCCATGGTATTTTCCCATGGTATTACATATAGGAATCCACTGGCTAAAAATAGACTTTTTATAAACATGCATGCTGTAAATAAAAGTCCTCCTAAATATTAGGAAAAATGAAAAAAATGAGTATGTCACTAAGTATGTAGTTGAGCATGTACCCCAATAGTCTTGCATACCCTATATGAGATGTTTCCTAGAGGTGATATTGTGAAGCAAGGGAATATGAAAATAGGGAGAACAAAATTGTTGAACCCGGTCACATATGTGAAAAAATTTGACAAATGTGGAGAACATGAGGATTGAGTCCCATAATCATGATTATTCATCACTCTAGGATGCACATCATCATGGGTTTATATCGACACCAAGGAAATACTTAATTCCCAAGATTGATATGGAGCTATTTTATGGTAAAAGTCCTATAATATGGATATTCTAGATGGATCAATTCTTTGATCTACACCAAATGCCAACTTTACAAAAGGTAATGTTTGCATCCTTATATTTAGAACTTGATCAATTTGTTTGGTACCAATGGATTTGCGAATGAAAAAATAATTGTAGTCTCTCGGTCCATTTTTATGGATGAATTTACAACACATTATGGGGATATTAAGAGCAACACATTCTTTAGTCAATTAATAAATATCTAGCAAAGAGGTCTAATTATAGAGAACATTAAACAATTCCAAAATCTGAGTCTCAATGTAAAGAAAATTCCATAGGATAATTTTTTATATCTCTTTATGGGAATTTTCAAGGAGAGAATTCAACATGAGGTGCATCTCTTCGAACCTAAATCCATGGAGCATGCTTTCAGTGTGGCATGGAAAGTGTAAAGTAAAAATATGACACTACAAGGGTGGCCACTAACAAGTATAGAGAGGACCATGTTCCCTCTCCTAACTTCACTCAACTTAAAAGGTTGACACCTCAACAAATGGATGAAAGAAGAGAAAATGGACTATGTTTCAATTGTGATAGTAAGTAAAGTAAGGGGCATAAATATGGTGAGAGGAAATTATTCTACATAGATTGTGAAGAGGAAGAAGATCAAGAATTGAAACCATCACAAGATCTAGAATTGGAAGATAATACTCCAACAATATATTGTCATGTATTGGTTGGAATCAACACTCCTCAAACTCTCAAGATAGAAAGATATATATAAAAAACAAGTTTATATTATTTACTAATTCTAATAGTACCCATAACTTCATTATTCACAAATTAGCCAAACTTCTCAATTTCTTTATATATCCAGCACAAACGTTTCAAGTAATGATTGCAAATGGAGGTGCCATAAATTGTTCAGGTGAGCATCATAGTATTAATATCACTATGTGTGGTATTTATTGGATAGTTTAATGATTACAATCTAAATGAGTGGTCCTAATGTTGTATTAGGGGTCCAATTGTTACAATCATTGGGAATAGTGGCTCTTGATTTTTTGGAACTTTTCATGAAATTTTCCTTGGAAGGAAAGGAAATTGAAATAATAGGTATCTAAGGGAAACCATCTAAATTGATAATCTCTAACAACACGATAAAAGTTATAAACAAGGAACACCATGGTGTAATTGAAAAATTGTTCTCACTAGATGTTCAAACATATAGATCCCTCTATTTTTGTGTATCTCCAAAAAGTTATCGATAATCATTCAAAGGTATTTGGAGAGATGTCTAAGGGTACTCCACCTGCTTGAGATCATGACCATACTATTCATTTGCAATTGGGAAGTGTACCACCTAACATTAGGCCTTATAGGTATCCATATGAAGAAAAGAGTGAGATCGAGTGTATGGTTCAAGAAATGTTAGAGGTTGGTGTTGACTCAAAATATTTCGTCACCTACTATTCTAGCCTGCAAATTATTTCAAGGCATATCTATATATTTATAATAGATAATATGTGGGCAATTAGTATGTTTTTAACCATGTATTAGTATAAGTGATATCTCAAGGATTTGTTGCATCTCATATGGGATATGACACTTGAGTTGGCCATGCATTTAATTCAATGAGACATGGGATTTAATGTTGATTTGGACTGTGTTTACCACCCTTCGATGAGCTAGGGTTCATGTCATTTGCATTGTTTCGGTCTGTGGAGAAGAGTTGCACCCATCTTGGAGAACTGTCTCGTATGGTTGTTTCTACCCACCTTGTCGTTGTGGCAACCATATTGGCTCTAGTATAAACTTGCCATTGAATATAGTAAGCGCACAAGCTCATAAACATCCTTTGCATATAATTTGTAAATGATTAAGTCTTGAATCTGATTGGCTAGTTGTTTGTGTGAAAGATATCTTTCCCTCTCTTTTCACTTCTTGAGAAAATTATTTGAAAATAAAGTTTGTAAAGGAATGGTGGTTATATAATGTAATCTGATTTTAGTTTCAATTCTTGTATTCATCACTGGTCATTATTTCATTTTTCGTCTTGTGTTTATCGTTGTTGTCATTAAACTTTTTAAATGAAAAATTGGGATGTGAATCAAACCCATTTCTAAGGTATGCTCAGGAAATGATCAAAAGGGTCGAACCCAAGTTCAAAAAGAAATGGTAGTGAAAAGATTTCATGTTGAAGTAATGAATATGGAGTTTGGCATGCTATTTTCAAAGGTATTTTTTGAGGCGCATGTTGTATGGTTTCTTTTTTCTTGAGTCATTCTTCCTCTAACCCATGTCCAAATTGGGTTTTGAATCAGGGCCATTCTTGTAATGAAGAAGTCGAAAGGAAGACAAACCGACTTATGGGGGTTTGAACTCGAATCTGCTAGACTCAAGATTTATCCAAACCCTACTGATAATATATGTCAAGATTGCTCAAAAAGGTTTCATCCTGGTTGATATATGGAGTATAGACATTGAATATGAAATTTCATTCATTCTTGTCATTACATCATTTTCTTGAAATTACAATTCCTTTATCACCTTCCTAGTCATATATATATATAAAAGGTTTCATCCTGGTTGATATATGGAGTATAGACATTGAATATGAAATTATACACACACACACACACACACACACACACACACACACACACACACACACATACTATTGATTATATATACATAGGTGTTTTAAAAGAAGATTTTTGAATTCATATTTTGGAAATATGAAATGGAAAGTTAGATGATTGCAAAGTTATGGATTTTCTTCCACTGTTTTTCATTTCCCCATTCAACTCTCCCTTTTATGCTTAATTACTATGCAACTCAGAGTTGTACTTACACAATGTTTAACAAATTGTAATTGATGTTTATTATGCTAAGTTTGTATCTTTCTTTGAGTATTTTGCACTAATGTTATAATGATGACATATATATGAGTTTCGTTAGCCACGACAGTAACTGCAGTAGAAACAAATGAAACACAGGTCAAAGAGGAAGAGTGCCTAATTTTTTTGGGCAACGAGGAAGAAATAAAATAATGAGATTCTCAATTCACTTTGATGCCAACTCAAAAGAGTTCAATTAGCTGGTGTAAACTGGATATTGAACCTTGTTGGACATCCTTCCTTGCCTCCACCACAAGCTCCTCCTATGCCACCTCTGACACCTCACCCAAGCATTGCTAATTTTTCTGATCCTCCTATGCAGCCAACCAAAGATGGCTGGGAGAAAAAACGTGAAAATCGTCCTTCTGGTATAGTCCATTGGCCTAATGGTCCATTTCCACCACCCCCTACTATGTAATCTATGCCTCATGTTTCTGTTGATGCCTCTATGGTACATTCTGTCCAAGTTCCCATAAACTACAAAGAAATGCCCCTTGAACCTCAATTAGATAAAGGAAAACAACTTGCAAATTCCCGAAGCTCCAACTCATCCAAGGCCTCATTAGTACAGTAAAAACAAACCACAGTCCAGGATGAAAGTAATGAAAGGAAAATTACTTTCAGTGACATGAACCTTGAAATGTCAAAAGTGGAAGAGAAGAAGTCTTTTTCTCTAGACTTACTTAAGCACAGGGATGCTCTTTCAGAGGGAAGTAGACAAAGGGAGGCTACTTCAAACAAGAAATGTTATTTCTGATTTATTTAAGTTATTATGATGACATTTTCACTTAGGCATTGTATGCATATTTTTGTGACAACAAACACATGATATTATTTTGAAAATTTTTCAATATCATTCCATTATGATATTTTTGGGAGGTACAAGAGTTTGATGATGTGGCATGTTGATATTGGTTGCTTCTTGATATGTTTTCTGATGTTGATATATGCATGATATTTGATTAAACTTTGGAGTTACAAGGGAAATGTTGAAATACAATATTAAAAGACTTAGGGGACCCCACCTATTAAATATCATTTATTATTTACCCTAATTTTAAAATAAAGTTGTCCTCTCCTAACTAAAGTTATTTATATTTATAACAAATGACAGTTAAACCACTTAAACTACTTTTTGAAGACATAAAAAGAGGAGAGAAAAGACAAACAAAGAGATGAGGAAATATAAAGAGATACTTATGATAAGGTTTGCTCTTGCCTCAAGTGAGAATGTTTGTTCATTCATTCATTTATGAGTTTCTTAGAGATAAGTTATTTTACTGATAACAAGGTTATTCTAAAGCTGGCAAAGAAAAGACTAGGAAGCATTGATTATTGACATACTCCAAAGGTCATTCATTCATTTTGAAAGTATGTTTAGTGTTAATTAGAAGTTCTGAATTTAGTTCCAGTGATGATTTATGCTAGTTTTGCAGAGTCAATACTATGATGCACTTGTAGCTTGGATTGATCTAGTTTAATTTTCAGATTTAGTCTTCTTATTTTGAGACACCAGTTGTCTATGTATGAGTTAAATTACATTTTATACTTCAAAGTATATTTATGATCCAAACCCTCGCACGGGTTTGTAAAAAGAAACTTGGTTGTAACTCAGAATGATATCAATAAAATCATATGCTGATTTCTTCTCATTCACGAGACTTGTTGTGCGTTGAATTTTCAGATTTATGTTATCTTGCATCAGTTATTCAACTATTTTGTAAATTTCATTTGAAATCACTTTTTCTATTTTTAAAAATTATTTTTCATTAAAGCATACATATTATGTAATAACATCAGATCCAAGAAATTATTTCTTGAGGTCTAATTGAGATTTTTGAAAGTATATAAGCCCAGAGTGATAATCCCGCCTATCTCACCTAGCCTAGTGAGATTCAAAAATTATTGAGTGATGATATAGCCATTCCTACCATCAACATTTATTCGACGACCATATTGGGGAGTATCATGTTACTCTTTAGTTCTTATTATTTATTTTCTTTTTCTATTCTTTTGATTTATGACTTTTCCTACCCCATAACAACCAAACTTGAGGTTTCATCTTTGTAATTCCCTTGTTTTGATTCCCCATATTAAATAATTTATTTTGTTATTTTATGAAAGGAAGGAGTGCCCAAACAATTAAAAGAGGCCAAAGTGCCTAGGAAATGTAATGTTTTGATTATTAATAATAATAAAATACACCGTTGGCTGCCAGAAGGACAATGACAGGAGTTATAGGGGGATATGATTCCATGAGAGAGGGGGTTTAAGAGGATTAGTCTTTTATTATGTTTTATTTACCCTTAATACTTTAATTGAGAGTAGTTACATGGGATTCTTGGGGGAAGGCCATGTGGTTTTTTATTTTCCAAGTAAATATATAAACCCATCTTGTGGGTTGTTTGGGGGTTCTTTTCCATTCACACTTCCACTCTTTCATTCATTGTTTCTCAATTATTATTCCTCATTCATTCTAGTTATTAGATCGGGACATGGCGGGGCGATTGCTGATGAAGAAGCCATTGTTTACTGGTTGTAGTAATGACTGGTGTATTCCAACCATGAATTTGTGTTTGCATGCCTGAGATTCATTGACATGTACTAAATTTTATTCACAGTTGCGAGTCCTGAGAGTCCCCAAATGGATATTCTTGACCATATGCATTGGATCCGTGGAAGGAGGTGGACATCCTGAGGGACTCCGTGGAAAATAATAGGGTCCATTATCTTGGGTTGTGTAGGCTAGAGAGAAGAGAGCTGGTGTACTTTGGATTGATGTGTGTTGAGAAACCTGTGAGAGCTTGAGTGTTGATTGGTTTGGGAAGATGAATGACACCCTGGAACCGTCCTTTTGGATTCATAGCCCTGGATCGGGGGTGACATTGTTGTTGATACTTGGAACAAAAGTTTCAATGGTTGGGTGGAACGTCCTTGGTCTGCACCAGTTGGTGAATTATTTTGTTAAAGATACATGCTCTCTGTCATGTGTTTCTATGCTTGTATATTTTTATTTCCACTATGTATTAATCAATATCTCTGAGATGTGTATATTGTAAATGTTTCATTAAAAACTGCACAAGAGATCTAGCTAAAGAAAGTACAAACAAATCTTATCGAGAAACGAAGAGAGATTCAATCTGGAAGAATGAGAAAATATATTCACAATACTCCAATGAGATGATGATTGATACATAGATGATGATCAATATGAATACAATGAATGAGTGGAATATACTCATATATAGGACATAACATTCCATAATAGCAAAATACATGCATACATAATAACATAATAGTGATGATCTAAAATAGAACTAGTGAATTAATTCCCACTGAACTAGTGTGATGAAAATAGAAATTTCTCCAACATATCTTTAATGTGCCTGCTTTTTGGTTATTGTTGTGCATGACATGTTTAAACATTCTTTTTTGTTGTAGCATAAATCTTGATTCTTGCATGCGTTATTATGGTATTCTTTCATTCTTCTTTATTAATTAAATTTTATCAGAATTCAAAATCAGTTTAGAAGTGAGTTTTTGGAGTAGCATGCCCGACCTGTGGGTGGTTGGGTATGTTACAGATTGGTATCATAGCTTCTTCTTTAAACATTGGACTGGTATGGGCCGAAACGAGTGAAAATCGGGTGGATTCTCTATCACATATTTTGGTATGTGCGAATTTGGGGAAAATGGTGGAAGATTAGAAAGAAAATCCTCAAATTCATGAGCAAATTCGAGTTTGAAATAATTCTGAATTATTTGAGAAGTCAATGGATTTGATCTGCACAATTGCAGAGCCGAATTTGATCTAGAAGGTTGAACAATTTGTATTTTAATGGCCATTGTAGCGTCAAGAAGATCTCAGAGAATTGATGGATGAGATCGTGTTCGATCTTGAGATCAATGACCCATATTCGTTCTTGAAAATTTTAAAAATTATAATGTTTTCAAATTTTGACAAAGTTAGCATATCGACGACTAAGATTCATTTTCACGGTTGAGAAAATGGGGTAGATCAATGGTCCAAATTCGTCGAGGAATTTTAACGAAATTGCTAAGTGTTGAAATTTGTCAACAAAAATCTTCGATTGTCGATGGTTGATGGTCGGGGATCGACAAGTTTTGGTGAAATGTTGAAGTTTTCCAGGAGAAATCTTCGATCACTGACAACAGAGGGTCGAGGATCAACAAGTTTTGGCAAAGTGTTGAAGCTCATTAAGAGACATCTTCGATTTTCGATGGACGATGATCAAGCATCGATAGAATTAGTGCGATGTTCATATTCTTCCAAGAGAAATTGTTGATGGCTGATGGAGAAAAGAGGGTGATGACATGCCATGCCACGTCAACATACATGTGTCATGCCATGTCAGCCTGGTTGATTCCTCAAGATGATGTGTCATTCCACATCAACATCTATGTGTCATGCCACGTCAGTTCGGTTGAGGCCTTAGGATGACATCTCATACCAGGTCATCATCCACATGTCATGCCACATCAGCAGAGTTTCCACGTCAGCAGAGACAATCGATCGTCAATGGCCAGGGTTCTATGAGATTTGTAAAAAATCTTGGTTTCCAGGGAGAATGACTGATCGTTGGTGGACGATGATAGGGCATTGGGGATATCACGCATTGACGAGATTTGTGGGTGACATTTGATTTGCGGAGAAAAATAGACGATGGTCGATGGTCAATGATTAGACGGCAGGGAGATCGATGGGAAAGTTTGGTTCGCATAGGAAATCATTTGTCCTTGATCTCCGATCATCAATAGAGATCATATCAACGATCCAAAATTCTTTCGATTGGGATCGACGGTGTAGATCACACTTAGGAAAAAATGTTCCATAGTTTAAAAAAAAAACCAAGTCTGGAGCCATTTTCTTATTTTGACCATAACTAGAGAATATTATGTTGGATTGAGATGAAACTTATTGTTTTTTTCCGTGGAGAGGATAAATACAAAAGTGTCAGAGAGGGCCCCTGTCTAATTCGTCTTGGATTTGTCATAAAATGCAAATAGTTGTTTTTAAAGATCGGGGTCCAAATCATTGGCAGAGGTCCAGATTAAGATGAAAATCTTGGAGAGAGTCTAAAAGGTAGACACAAAAATAACCCATGAAGTAACTAAAAAAATCCTAAGGGGATTGGAATGGGGTTGCTAAAATAGGCCAAAATCCACTATTCTGAGCCACTTTTTGGGGATTTTTGAGATTTTCAGAGGAAAAGTGACCCCAGATGACAAAAATATTTTTTTTATTGATTCAAATTTTTATATACTCATTGAAAAAAACAACTTTGGTGTAATGAAATTTTTCCAGAAGTGCACAGATTGTGAGATAGCCATTTTTGCTAAAAATTCTAAGTTTGGAAAAAGGGTGAAAAAGGACAAAGTTGCAGATTCTAGATTGTTGTAGTTTTTTATTAGTGTATCAGCTTGAAAATATGAGAGTTGTTATAAATTTCTTGTCAATATTTTTAACTATGTCTTGTATAAAAGTTTCAGTAGTTCCTAATATATTTTCTTCTGCAGTTGATAGAAGTTGGCACTTCAATAAAATTGCACCAGTGAAGAAAATGCACAAAAAGGGTGAAAGTAGCTTTTTTAGGAAGACACAACTTTAAGATAAGAGATCGAAATGAGACATGAGTATAGTCATTGGAAAGATGATTTAGAGGAGAATAACAATGAATTGTTATAATTTGGAGAATCATGATATATTTCTTCTTGAATTGAGTAGAAAAAGGACCTGTAGCATTGTTTGGATTTTTTTTTATAATATGCATAATTCTAACAAAATGGTTTCTTGCACATTTTGTAGAATTAGGGAGTATAACCATATAATTTCAAGATAAGAATGAATATTGAAGAAATGGAGGAAGGAGAAGGATCCTTCAGTCATGATAAAGAATCCAAAGGTCAAAATATTAGTGTTGGTAATGTAGAGACATAATCAAATGGGCACAAGAGCAGAGGGGAACAAGAAACATTAATAAAGAATGTGAGAAAAATGAAAATATAAGTACATAATTACAAAGTATACAATGAGAGATTGATGAGAGAACAAAATAAGATAAATTCTCAAGTGATGCAAAGACTAAATCCGTTGCATAGGCAAGCAAAGAATGGATCAAACTCAAGGCAGGAGGAAGAAAGGAAGATATAATTAAATACGAGGTAACTACAGAAGAATTGGTCATTCAAGAAGTGCTAGCATAACTCATATACATTACTCACCTCCTTACTCAACAAGGAAAGTTTATGCATCTAGAGTCCATAAGCATTCCAGAAGCGTCTCATGTTAGACAACAAACAAGAAGATATGAATTGGAAAGTTTGCAAGGAGAGCTGAGGAAGATTAAGCCACCATTATTTTATGGTGAAAGAGAAAGGGAAGATGATGTTGAATCATGAAGAAAGTTGAGCACATTAATGAAAGCATGATCACTTGGAAGCAGTTCAAGTGATATTTTCAGAAGGAGTACCTTTCTGATCACTTCTATGACAAGAATATGAAAGAGTTATTTGAATTAAAGTTGGGAAACATGACCATGGTAGAATATGAGAAGAATTTCTTGGGATTGCTGAAGTACGTAAGATTTATCAAGGAAGAAAAAGTGAAGATACTAAGGTTTTTGAGTGGACTTCCATCCTTTTACAAGGAAAATATTCAATATGATGAGCCTATGAATTTGACAGAGACCATCGTGAAGGCTAAGTACCTATATAATCAAGGAAAGGGCAGAGAATCCATGTAAAAATATTGAAAGGATAAGAAGAAGGAGAAATCAGGTTAGAGGAGGAAGGGATTCAAACCTACTTTCAACAAAAACAACCATAATAAAAATCAGGAAGAACATCGTGCTAAGGATGAATCCAAGAGAGAAGACTCCTTGGGAAAAAGGGGGAGACCACCAATCCAATTTTGGGGATGAAAATAAGATCACTTGTACAAGGATTTCCCTCACAAAAAAGATGAAGAGAAGACCATGCACAACATCCAAGAGGCTACAACAGTAGAGGACATGGGAATAATATATGCAGCCTTAGAGGATCAACAAGTAGAGTACCAATCCAATATGATCGAAGTGGAAGGTAAGATCATTAATCAACTTGTTTCTATTTTAATTGATTTAGGAGCAAGTCATTGTTATATTGATCCTAAAGCAGTGGATAGATTACATTTGGAGAAAAGTAAGATTTATATTTCAAGCTTAGTTCAACTAGCCACTGGAACCAAAATAAGGATCAATGAGGTTGTTATAAGCTGTCCAATAAATCTGAATGGAGTGAGTACTAATGCTGATATGAATATCATACAATTAGGATCTTATGATATCCTAATTGGTGTAACATCCCGCTCTGGCGCACTGAGAAAACTTATTATTTGAGGACACTTGCTCGCAAGTGATCTGGACTTTTCTGATGTTAAAACATTTATACTTGATTATGATGCGTTATGATAGATGACATGATGTTTTACTATTTGATTTCAAGCTTAGTTCAATCCAGCCACCGGAACCAAAATAAGGATCAATGAGGTTGTTATAAGTTGTACAATAAATCTGAATGGAGTGAGTACTAATGCTGATATGAATATCACAATTAGGGATCTTATGATATCCTAATTGGTGTAACATCCCGCTCACATCGAGAAAAACTTTATTATTTGAGGACACTCTGCTCGCAGTGATCCGACTCTTTCCTCGGCGTTAAAACATTTATACCTGATTATGATGCTATGATAGATGACATGATGTAATACTATTTGATGTGGACATGTGCTATTGAGTTGGTTTTACTGAGGGTGCAGGGTTTGGACCTTGAGGATGCGAGAGCATCGCAAGTCCCTTGGACTCCGGATTGAGTCGTGGAGTGTGCTATTTGGGTTGATTTCTTTACCATGATATTTATTGATAATTTTGATGATTATGAGGATTGGATATGTTATGAAACGATTGTTGATGATGCAGGTCGACGATAGCTTCGTCAATCGCATCACGGTATATGGAGTAATGGGCCACACACAATTTCCAGAGGTTGAGGGAGAGGTGGACAACAACCCTACCACAAACTACTAACACTCCCTCAATGGCTTGAACTGTAGGTTAACCATTACCTAGTTCGAGAGGATCCACATGCCATGAGGGCGATCATGATAGTCACTCATGATGATTCTAAGGGGCGCGCAATGGCGCGGGGCCTTTATTCCCCTTTAGGAGCCCTTAGTCTCCCAATAAGTTCACCCGGGTGGGAGTGTTGACCCGGTTATAGATGTCTACCATTATCCGGGCTTACGAGTGGCACCCTTACACGCGGGTGCATCCCCGGCGGCACGCCGCGACAAAAGTTGTCAATAAGAAGCTAGTGGCACTCTTGGAGCACGTGGCGCATCCCCGGCGGCACGCCGCAAAGGAAACGAACGAGTAAGTGGCACGTTTGGAGCATGTGGTGCGTCCTGAGGGGCACGCCGCATTGATGTGGATGAAGGAACAAACCTAAATATCCCTAATAAAATAACGCCCTAATAAATCCTTAAACAACTCCCCTAACCCAGTGTCGCCCAGTTCAGAATCTAAGTACTGAGTCTAAAACTTTCAGGGTAAAATTTTATTCTAACCTTAAGAACAGACCTTGGAATAAAAATAACAATTTAAACCAGAACCCACCTAAGTAATAGTTAGGTCTTCATAAAATTCTTGGGGTAAATAAAGAGAGTAAGGATTTAGTTAATCTAAGGGATTTAAAAATTTGCAAAGAGGAAATTAATTCCTAACTTGCGAAAGAACAAAAGATATTAAATAAATAATAATTGAAAAGATTAATTAGCGCATTTACCTTTTTGGTTTTAAAAAAAAAGAAAAGAAAAAAAAAGGGAAGGGATTAATAAAAAACAGGGAAACTAAGTAATAAGGAAACATAGACAATTAATAAGTAATAAAAAATTTTAACGTAAAAGTTATGAATTTAAAAACTAAAATGAAAGGATTAATTAGCGCATTTACCTTTTTGGTTTTTAAAAAAAAAAGAAAAAAAGAAAGGGAATAATAAAAATAGGGAAATGAGCCTTTTAATAAATTTAAAGAAAATAATGTTGGAGAAATGTGGGGGATGAATGACACTTGTACAATAGAGAATTTTTGAGGGTTTTCATTAAAACTTAAATTAAATGTGATTAGGGAAAGAGTGGGTCTCAAAACTCTATAAAAGAAAGGGGGATGAGGGGAAAAGGGGAGGGGCTGTTAGGTATCGTTATGCTGCCGGATTTGGACTGGACTGATTGCTTGTGAGGAGTTGGGATTTTCTCAGCTTGTATTGGAGTGGTAGCTCAGCCTTGCGAGGCGAGCTGGGAAGCTAGGCATACCTTCTGGATTTGTGTGGCCCCTTTGCGGGTCGGGGGGCTAAGGGGGAAGCCGAGTACCCCTAGCGTTTGGCTGGGAGGTACCGGTGAGGTCTCTACGGTCGACGAGCGGGAGCGGCATGAAGCGCGGGATGCGTCACGGAGAGCAGGACGTCATCCGAAGCGGGCAAAAGGCAACGGTATGATTTTTATTTCTGGTAGAGTAGAAAGCATTGGATATATGGTTAGATCTGCATGTGTTTAATGGGTAAACTGAGTTTGAGTTCATGACTGAGTTTTATAGATTGGTTGTATGATTGTGCGTTGATGGTCCTTCCCTTCCTTTTATTTTTAAATTTGTAGACTGTGTTGATTTTCCTCCACTTGGTAGCTGCGGATGTCAATAACCTGTCTCGGCATTTTTATGGGGATAAACTCTCTGCGTTTTGTTATAATATTTCTCTGCGTTCGGTTTTATTTTTCTGCAAACCCCTTTACTTTACACCAGAAAATACTATAGCCCAGTGATTACTATACACCAACAATTAATGTACACCTTTAGAATGTGTCTCTGAGGTTGTTTTGTTAAGAGATAGCATGTCGGTAATGTCTTCATCTACGCTTTCCTTCCCTCCTTGACTGTGTAATTCGTAGCCCTGTTTCCACTGACTTATTTTACTGCCTCTCTCAGATGAGTTTGAATTCCTACCTCTGCTCCACCCTTTACTTATCCTGCGACTGTTGATTCATTCATTTAACTAATTAGCGGATGCATAGTTCCTTATTCCAGAAGGCATTTAAATATGTAACCCAACGAATGCGTAAATCTTTTAAGAAGTGTTCATATATTCCAGTGAACCTCATGTTGATGCCCATGTATCGAGGTTAGGACAGCGATTTCCGAAAGCATTATTCAGGATTAAGCCCTGGGTTTACACAGCGTGGTCATTTCACTCCTTCAAATGTGTTTTAGTATCCATATCTGCAGCGACTTACCCCTGGTAGAAAACGAAGTAATACCTCTGGTTCCCACAACAGTAGCTTGAACTTAAACGATTGTCTGCATTCTTGGCCCCACACCGAGTTTACCTAGCACTCGCCACACCATTTGGAAGCCTTGCGTTACAATTGTTGTGATTGTTGTTTTGTTTGGGGCTGCGAATGTTATACATGCGAGACTGCCATTCCACATTTGGTGCGAATGCGTTGACTCATTGTGCACTGTTATAGCAAGTCACGCCGATGTCTAAATATTCGAATGGAGAATATTAACGAATGTTTTACCCTGAGCCTTAAACAAAACCCTAGGCGACCTCCTCGTAGTCCATAAACTCTTCTCTTAAGTCTGTGCGGGATGACTGTCGACGACGTTGGAGGTTGAAGCGCGCCAGGGACTTTAATTTTAGCACTGAGATTTCTGTGCTGGCACTACCTGCGTCCACTACTGTGGATTCTTCCTTTGTGTTCGTACCATGCATAACCCAGTCTGTTGTTAATGCTTGCAGTTATTTGTTGTGCGCCTCATGTCTATGGTCGTTTATTTCTTGCAGTTCTTGTTGTGCACCTTATGTCTATGGTCGTTTATTTCTTGCAGTCACCTACTGTGCGCCTTAAGCCTTCTGGTGGTGTTCATCGTGGTTGCGTCTTGTCGGTTGTCGAGTGGCGACGTATATTCAAGTGTGTAAGTTCCTTTTTACACGCGTGCACACACCTTAAACCAAAAAAAAAATTAAAAAAAAAAATGCATGTGTTAAAGAGTTGTTGTCGTAATGAGGAGGTTCGTTACAATTGGAATGGATTGGTTGGAAAAACACCATGCTGTCCTAGATTTTCATAACAAGACATTTACATGTCTTTATGAAGAAGGAAACATAGCAATGTGAAAGGAATTCCAAGACCCATTTCTATAAGGGAGATTTCAGCCTTACAGTTGAAGAGATGTTTCAGGAAAGGATGTCAATTGTATGCAACTCATGTGGAAGAGCTAGAAAATACAAAAGGGCCAAACCTTGAAGATTTTCCAGTATTATAAGAGTTTGAGGATGTATTCCAAGAAATACCAGGATTGCCACCGAAGAGGGAGATGGATTTCTCTATTGATTTAGTACAAGGATCTTCCCTAGTATCAAAAAACCCTTACATAATGAGTACACTTGAATTAAAAGAATTACAAATGAAACTAGAAGAATTGTTGAATAAAGAGTACATATGCCCAAGTTTTTCACCTTGGGGAGCACCAGTACTCTTTTTCAAAAAGAAGGACAAAACATTGAGTTTGCGTATTCACTTTAGACAACTAAATAAAGCCATGGTAAAGAACAAATTCCCTCTACCTAGAATTGATGACCTCTTTGATCAGCTGAGAGGAGAAAATATGTTTTCAAAGATAGACTTGAGGTCCGGATACCATCAGGTAAGAATCAAGGAAGAAGACACCGATAAGACAAACTTCAGAACCATGTATGCACATTATGAGTTTGTAGTGGTGCCATTTGGACTGACCAATGCACCAACTGTCTTTATGTTCTTAATGAATGGAATGTTCAAAAATTATCTAGATAAGTTTGTCATTGTGTTCTTGGATGCCATACTTTTTTATTATAATTCTGAGGAAGAACTGTTGAGCTAGATATATACCATATATTCCAACACTTAATTGTCAACCCGAGAAGGTAAACTTTGAGGAACCAATACAATATGTACAGGAATGGAGTCAAACTTATCTTGCTCACAGAAATCTCAAATATTCACACCTCTATCTAATTCATAATGAAAATGCTCCTATTAATGAAATTCTTGGAAACAATCTACTTGAAGTAGCCTAATTGAAATAACCTATACTTAAACCAGCAACCAATCCTCATAACTTAAAAACTTCAACATCTTATTCCAAGTGAACTGAACCAATGTGTAACACATTTTGCTAAGAAATGAAAACTTGAATCGAAACCACTCAAGCTGCTAACTATAACCTTATTACTCCTTAACTGTTGTAAACAAATGAAAACTCCCCAAATCATGAACAGGACTGAAATTAAATTGCTAGAAATTAGTCACAATTTCTGAGAAAAAGAATCTACAACAATCCTTCTATTATGACTAAAGATGCACTGCAAACCTGGGCAGGGGGGCCTTCCTATCCAAGTTGCATCGATAATTAACTATCAATCCATTCTCATAGACAAGCTTCAGGATTAATCAAAGACAAAAGACTAAAATAAGAAATGAGTTCTTGTTCTAGTCCATCTACAAATAAACGATTACATTCCTCTATGCTCTGTTCTATATATCATCTATTCCCCATCATATCTACATATATATCTCATTTCAATCCTCCCTTATATAGAATTTCGAACCCTCCTATATACTAGCTTTCTGGTATCTTCCCATATCCCAGAATAGATAACATAATTAATGTAACAGTTACATAAGGAATCAAATATATATTTTTCATTAATACAAGAGAGAAATGATGCGCTCAACATCACAGAGCTAGTATAACCATTGCGCCAATGTAGGAGAGAATATC
>SNQJ01S0028760.1:54748-72860 GCA_010110895.2 Picea sitchensis
TAGAGCAGGTTACTTCAAAACTCAGTTTAATCACTAGAAGTTTGGTATTTTATGATGGATAAGAAATCTGAATTTACAAAACATGGATTACCTCTATTTGATGGACATAACTATGCCTTTTGGAGTATCAAGATGAAATTGTTTTTGCAAGATCAAGGAGTAGATGTTTGGCAAGCTGTGTTGAATGAATATAGTGTTCCAACAACCATTCCAACAGATGTTGCAGGTAAGAAACTTTATGAAAGCAATTCCAAAGCTATGTATGCAATACTTGGAGGTTTAGCAGGGTCATAATTTATTAAGGTTATGCACTGTGTGTCAACAAAAGAATTATGGGACAAGATGAAAAATGTTTATGAAGGAGATACTAAGGTGAAGAATGCTAATTTACAGTCATATAGGAGTCAATTTGAAAGTTTAAAAATGGAAGAATCTGAAGATATAGAAACTTATTTCCTTCGTATTGATGAAGTAGTTAATACCATGAGAGGTCTAGGAGAAGAAGTTAAAAATGCTAGTATTGTACAAAAGGTACTTAGATCTCTACCTATAATATTTGATCCAAAAATATCTGCTTTAGAAGAAAGAAGTGATCTTTCTACTTTAGAAATGGATGAACTACATGGGATACTAACAACATATGAGATGAGGACCTCTGGTGAGAATTCTTCCAGGAAAGAAGCAACTTTCAAGGTAGCAAAGAAGGACAAGAAAAAGGTTGAAGCATAAACCAACAATTATGGGGATTTAGAAGAGGATATGGAAGAAGCTAATTTTGTCAAAAATCTGAAAAAGGTTATTGGCAAATACAAAGGTAAGATTCCTCTTAAATGTTTTGGTTGTGGTAGAATAGGAAATTTTGCTTCCAAGTGTCCTTTCAATAAGCATTCTGATGGTGAAGAAGAAAGCAATAGAAAGAGTAAATAATACAAGAACAAGTATAAGAAGTCTTTTCAAAGAAACTCGTATAAAAAGAAAAGTATGTTTATTAAATATGTTAGTGACTCTTTAGAATCAGATGAAAGTGATGTTAGCTCAGATATAAGACTTTTTACGGCTATAGAAAATCAGAATGATAAAGTTAATGAAGAAGAAGAAGAAGGTGAAGTTGATTTGGAAGCTGAGCATGTAAGGGATTTGACTAAAGTTAGAAAGGTAAGAAGAGAATGTAAACATTTCAAAGAAGAAATTAAGGATCTTGAAAATGAGATACAAAAGTCTAACAAGTTGATAGAAAGCACTGAAACTATGATAATTTATTTAAAGCCCAAAACATAAGAAGCTAGAGTAACTGAGGAACCAATAAACAATTTGCTTGTAGAAAAGGAAAAGGAAAATAATGGTCTGAAACTTGAAGTTGTTTCATTAAGAAAGAAGGTACAAGAAAATAAAATGGATGATAGCTCAAGGATTTTGAAACAGATTATTAGTAATCAAAGACCAACAAATGACAAAACTGGAATTGGTTATAAATCTAAGTTTACTAATGCAAGTACTAGTACAAGTTTTGAAAAAGTAGGTACAAGACATACAAATGTGAAAAACACTAGCAAGAAGATGGAATCAGTAAAGAAAGAAGGAAATCAGACTTCAACAGTACATAGAAGAAGATATGACAGGTACTGGAATAGGTTTGATGGATATTGTTTCTTTTGTTACAAGTATGGACACAAAGCTACTTTTTGCAATGCCTTTTTAAGAAACATAATTGCACATAACAATCATGACAAATCTAGGTTTGATTATGGAATAAGGCATGATACAACCATTCAAAACAATGTGAACAATTCCTATAATAGATTTGATGTTTTAAGGTTTGAGAATGAATGTCATAGGTGTAATAATTTTGGACATGTGTCAAGAAACTGTCCAATGAATGTTCATAAATCTGTTGAACCTAATTACACTAATTTGAAAAGTGACCATTTAGAATCTGAAAAATGCACTCTAGCTTTACAGGATGATCATAAAGTAAAATGGTCTGTGGATAGTGGATGTTCAAAACATATGACAGGCAGAAAACATAATTTTGTTACATTGGATGAAGGAAAAGAAGGTACAATTACTTTTGGTAATGAACAATCAACTAGGATAATTGGAAGAGATACTGTGTGTCTGAATAACAAAAATATTATGGCTGAAAATGTTTTTCTGGTTGAAGATATGGAACACAATTTATTGAGTGTAAGTCAAACTTGTGATTAAGGGCATTATATGATTTTTGATTCTAAAAATTGTCAAATCAAAGATGTCAAAACAAATAGGTTAGTTGGAACAGCTACAAGAACACTGAACAACATTTACATACTAGATGAGAAAAAGGAAAAATGTTATCTTGGTAATGAAGATGAAAGTTGGTTGTGGCACAAAAGGCTTGGACATATTAACTTTGAAAATTTGATTTAGTTAAACAAAAAGGAAGCTATAAGAGATTTACCTATCATGAAGAATCTTACCAGTTCTATTTGCAAATAGTGTCAACATGGTAAACAAACTAGAGTTAGGTTTAAGACCAAAGAACACTCTACAACAAAACCTTTGGAAATAGTACATGATGATGTTTGTGGACCTATGAGGACAACAAGATTAAATGGTGAAAGATATTTTCTGTTATTTGTGGATGACTTTACTTGGATGACTTGGATGTTTCTGTTGAAAAAGAAGTCTGAAACATTCAATTGTTTTCAAATTTTCAAAGAATTGAATGAAAATTAAATGCTTAAGATCACACAATGGGGGAGAGTTTGTTTCTAAAGAATTCAATAAGTATTTTGATGATAATGGTATCAAAAGACATTTTTCTGTTACTGAAACACCTCAACAAAATGGTGTTGTTGAAAGGAAAAATAGGACTGTTATGGAGATGGAAAGAACAATGCTAAATGAATCCAAACTAAGTAACATACTTTGGCCTCAAGCTGTCCATACTGTTGTTCATATTTTGAATAGAATCTTGTTGAGAAATAACTATGACAAAACACCTTATCAGTTATGGAAAGGTAGGCCAGTAAGTGTAAAACACTTTAGAATCTTTGGTAGTAAGTGTTACATAAAGAAAGTTGATAAAAATATGGTAAAGTTGGATTCTAGAATTGATGAAGGTATTTTAGTTGGATATCCATGCTCAAGAAAAGCTTATAAGTGCTACAATTTCAGATTGAAGAAAGTTTTTGAAGCCATAAATGTTAAATTTGATGAATCTTCATTTTTAAAATCCAAAATTGAATAGAAATATCATCAGACATATGAAATATATGACAAACTGAAATGGGAAGAAGAATTAAGTGATATAGAGGAAACTAAATCAACTAACAATGAAAATCTGATTCCTACTTTGGTGCAGGGGTCAACTTCATCTAAGACTCCAAACAAAAGGGCACAAAGAAATCATCCTGAAGAGAAAATCATTGGTGATATAAATGCAGGTGTTGAAACTAGAAGCAAAAGGAAAGAATCTAGTTCAAATTACGAACATGTATCATTACTCTCTTAGTTTGAACCCAAGAATGTTGAAGAAGCAATCAATGATGAATACTGGATGAAATACTTAAAATAAGAGATTAGTCAAATAGAAAAGAATGAGACGTGGGAACTGGTCCTAGACCTTTAAATAAGAATGTTATTGGGGCTAAATGGGTCTTCAGAAATAAGTTGGATGAAGTAGGTAAGGTGACTAGAAATAAAGCTAGATTGGTTTGTAAAGGGTATGCACAGGTAGAAGGCATAGATTATGGAGAAAAATTTTCTCATGTTGCAAGAATGGAATCCATTAGGATGATTTTGGCTTATGGTAGTTCCAAGCACATTAAAGTTTATCAAATGGATGTAAAATCTGCATTTTTAAATGGTGAATTAGAGGAAGAAGTATACATGGAACAACCAGATGGGTTTCAGGTGCAAGAAGCAACAAATCATGTTTACAGGTTGAAAAAGGCTTTGTATGGGCTAAATAAAGCTCCAAGAGCTTGGTATTATAGGCTTGATAAATACTTAAGGCAACAAGGATACATAAAATGAGACACTGACAGTAATCTTTATATTAAATAAGAACATGACAGCTTGGTCATTGTTGAGATTTATGTAGATGATATTATTTTTGGGAGTGATAATTGTTCACATGTTTACAGGAAGAGTGTGCTTTTCATTGATGGCAATATTAGAGTGTGAATCGATGGAAAAACAGGAACAACGTAAGATCAGGTGAAGAAGAAAACAATATGCACAGATTGAAGCTCAGGAGGAGGAGCGACAGTGGCCAGGAAGCGCAGAGGAGAAGTACAGATCTGATCCGTTGGATTTAATCATCGAGGACCAACAACCATCAAATCTAGTATAAATGTGAAGAGGATAATGGCTGAGAGCCATCCTCCAACTCCATAAAATGCTAAATTGCAATGAGATATGAACCATTAGATCTAGAGGACACATGGTGAGAGATCAACATTTCACTGACTCGCGATCTGGAAAATTCAAAGGTGAGTAGTCCTCCAACTTTGTGAAATTTGAAGTCCCGATAGATCCAGACTATTGCATCATAGAGGGTTATGGGCTATTGATCTGGAGCAAGTTTTAGAAAATTGGGAGTCGGGAGAAAGGAGGTGAGTAGTCCTCCAACATTGTGAAACATGAAGTCCCGATAGGATATAGACCGTTGGATCATAGAGGGCTATGGGCCATTGATATAGAGTATTTCAGATATCGGGAGTTGGAAGAGTCAGGGTTGGCTCACGTTCAAACAACCGACACGAGAAGTCACGATTTGATCACAGTCGTCGGATCAATTTCAAGTGGAAGGACATGATAAGCTAGAAAAGTTGCATCACAGGAAGATCGAGTCGTCGATATAATATCCTGATCAAATGAAAAACATTCACTTCGTATATAGAGATGCGAGGAGTTTAGACTCAGGAAAGTTTGATATTTGAAATCCCCAGAATGTGAAGTTTCATCAACCGTCAGATATGGAGATCGAACAATGACCATTAGATCGTGGCATACCATGTTAGAAAACTACATCAGCAAGGACGCATGGTGCAATCAGACAATGACAAGTTTCAAGTTGATTCAACATTTTAGGTACATGGAAATAACAAATCCGAGTGACACGTGACATCTGCTCAGATCATGAAACGTCATCAAGTGACGCAAGAGTTATGTCACTCCAAGATTTTTTCTTCAGGATTTTTACCACCAATACTCGTCCAAAGACCCGAAGTCCCAAAGGCCGAAGTCCTGGAGCGGAGGATAGTCATTGGATTAAAGAGGACATGCATCATTGGATTGTGAACTCTGAGAAAAAGCAAAGGAAGGATGAATGAGAGTTTGAGAATTGAAATATCCAAAGTTCAGAGACATGAAGGAGATCTCAATTGTTGATCCGAGAGGGACACACTTCATTGGATCGTGGACTCCGGGTGAAATGCTCCGAGAGAAAACAAGAACTTGAGAATTGAAACTCCTGGAGCCCGGATCGCGAAATCGATCTCGTCCGTTGGTTTGGAGGGACACGTGTCATCTGATCATTGAGACCAAGGATTATGCGTGGACAAAGGAAAGAAGGTAGAACCATCAATTGAGGAGGATAGGTGTCAACAGATATTCCATTTCGGAAGATATCCATTCAACAACAATAGGGTTTGAGAGTTGAAACTTATGGAGCCCGAATCTCAGTCGTTGATGGAGGAAGGAGAGATATGGTTGGCAGACTTGAGAGGATATATCTGAACCATCCGTTCAAGAGAACTGTCAAGATCAAGAGATAGACGGTCATGCTCCATTATGGGGCCAGAACATGCTTGGGCCTTAATTTTTCGTGAGCGGGCCACAATTGAAACCATGGTTTTGGAGAAAGGACATGTGGAGGCTCATGGTGAATTGCGGGGCGAAAAGAGTTTTGGTATAAACCACCTTTGGAAGCGCCTGCAATTGCGTGGTCACTTGACGCTCATAGCCCAAGGTCATATCCTGAAATGAAGCCAGTGCTCACTAGACATAAATTAGGTAGCACCTTTTGAATAAGCACTTGGTCACCGTCGGTGGTCATGAGAAGGAAGGGTATTAGAAGCCTAAGAAGCCATAGTTGACTGGTTGTAACTAATAGAGAAGATGAAGAGTCTCGACTACCAGAGAAGCTAAGGAACCTCAACATAACAACCAATGATGATGAACTCACAGGGAACAAAACCGCCAGAGAAGATGAAGAGTTGCCATGATGATCAGGAGATGACTCAACATGAGAAAAGAATGCATGGTAGAGAAGTGAAGTGATTCTGTTGTCGATCTATGTAGGAGCGAGGAAGACCTGCAATGAACAACCTATAGGGAAGAACAATGATGTAGTGAAGAGCATGCAGAGTTATTGCGCATGAATGATGCAGAAGGAGAATAGAGAGTATAAAAACACAGAACAAAGAATAGATGGTTGATGTTGTTGAGAGTGATTCATGACAGAAGAGATACGCTGATGCAGGAGAGAAAAACAACATAGCAGAACAGTGATGATATTTTTAAGCCATAGATAAACGTTGTATCACCGTGATAAAGTTATAAAAAGAAAATATTTATATTCTAAGGTAGTAGGGAGGTTCTAGGGAGGACTGGTGTCCTCATAGTTTCAAGTGGGTGCTTGAACACAGGGATTTGTAGCTTCCAACTAGTTGCAGCCAGAAAAACCAGGGTGGTAGGGTGGTGCAAGGGAGAACTATTGTTCTCTGTTATACAGATTGGTGCCTGTGTGACTGGAAGTTGGTGCTTCCATCCAGTTGGTGCTAGAACACTCAGGGAGTTGGTGTTTCCTTTTAGTCAGTTCTAGAGAAACTAGAGAGTTGGTTTTCTCAACAAGTTGCTTCTTGTAAAACAGAGGTTGTAGCCTCAAGAGGAGTTGGAGCTCATAAGATTTATAATGTAAAGAAAATAAAGATTACTTATCATATCAAGAAGAAGAGGTTTTTCCCTTTATGGGTTTCCTCAGGAAATATCTATATCTATATATTTCATGTGTGTGATTGATGTTTAATATTCTATTTCTTACTTCCCTACATCATTGCGATCGTCATTGAGTTTTCTATAAAGAGTTTAAAATGGGCATAATAGTTTAAGCATAGTAACAACTGATTCGCCCCCTCTCTCAGTTGTCCAACAATTGGTATCAGAGCCAGTTCCTTTTATTTAAAGGTAGATCAATAAGCTTAAACATGTCAATCCATGAAGGAACTTCAACCAATAAGGCCCCTCTGTTCAATGGAACAAACTTTGCCTTCTGGAAGGTTAGGATGAGAACCTACATAATGGCTTTAGGTGCAAATGTCTGGGATGTGGTAGAGACTGGTTATGTAAAGCTAGTTGTACTAGCTAATAAGGATGACAAGCTAGAATTCAGCTTCAACACTAAGGCTATGAATGCTATTCTGAGTGGGCTTGCAGAAGAAGAATTTGTAAAAGTTATGCACTTAGAATCTGCCAAAGACATGTGGGACAAAATCATTAGCAGTTATGAAGGTAATGAGAAGGTAAATGATGCCAAGCTTCAAACCTACAGAGTACAGTTTGAACAAATACAGATGAAATAATATGAAACTATTGGGAAGTACTTTTTGAGAGTTGAAGAACTAGTAAATGCAATGAAAGTTCTGGGTGAAAAAATTGAGGAAGCCTCTTTAGTTCAGAAAATTTTGAGATCTCTGCCAGATAGATTCAACCCAAAGGTCTCTGCTATAGAAGAACTTAATGATCTAAAAACTTTGGATTTTGATCAACTTCTAGGAACATTGACTGCATATGAAATGAGGATAGGTAAAGATAAATCCAACACTAGAGAATAAGAATGAGGAATCTGAGCCTCATGAAATTGAAGAAACATTTGTGAGAAGACTAAAGAAATGATCAGGCAAGTATCAAGGCAAGTTGCCCTTCAAGTGTTTTAACTATGGAAAGATAGGTCACTTTGAATCTAAGTGTCCACACAAGAAGTAGGATTAGAATTCTGAAGGTTAAAAGAAGTGCAAACTAAGGAGATTTGGTAAAAATAAAATCTTATGTGTAAGCAATGATGTCTCTTCAGAAGACACAGATAGTGACTCTTCCTGTGAAGATAAGGTTAATGATTTTGTGGTTATGGCCAAAGATGATTATGATAATAAAAACACATGAAGTAATGTTGATGATGAAGAAGTTGTGGTTGACTTGGAAGGAGAACTAATTAGTGCTCTAGAAGAAATTGCTAGACTCGGATCTAAGAAGAAAAAGAAAAAACAATTGTTGATACAGTTTGAGAAAGATAATGAAGGACCTAATGAAGACTTTTCCCTGCTAAATGTGGAATTAGAAGAGGCAAAGAAAATAGAGGACATTCTGAAACAACAGTTATTAGAAAAGAAGGCAATATGTGAAGCCTTGGAAGAAGAGGTAGTAAAAATCAGGAAAGAGATGGAGAAGTTTAAAACTTTGTATCTTCAAAATCTTCCAAGCATTAAAGCCACATCAGAACTAAACGACATTCTGAGAAAACATAGATCTCCATTGTTGAAGACTGGGTTAGGTTATGTAAATGGTTCAAGCAACAAATAGCCATAAAGCAAAGAGCCAGTGAAGATGATCAAGTTCCAATTCAGCAGACAATCAGACCTTGAGAGTACTCTGTCAGCTAAAGCTAATAAACACAAGATGATCCCTGATAAAAAAAAAAGAGATCAGAAGATGGAGCAACAAATGCCAAGTAGAAGGCCATCCTTAAGGTACCAAAATTTCTTTCATGGCTAATGTTTTTCTGTTCCAATTTTGGTCATAAGATTGTAAACTGTCAAATTAAGTTTAGAGACAAGCAACTGAGGAGGTCAAGAAATAGACAATCTTTACAACATAGAACTAAGTAGCCAATGAATAGACAACGTAACACCAATAACTTTGACCTACTGAACAATGAGAACAAATTTTATAACTGTCATAACTTTGGCCACAAAGCTACAAACTGGCATTTGAAGAAGTACAAGGCAGATCCAAGGATAAATCCTTTAGCTAGAAATGCCGGCACATGGAAAAAGAAAGGCAGTGAAAAATGTGGTCTAGTACTTTTAGCTCAAAAACAATAAGACCCTTGGTATATAGACAATGTATGTTCCAAGCACATGACTAGAGACAAGGATAAGTTTTTGTCTATAAGTAAAAGAAAAACAAGAAATGTAACCTTTGGAAATGATGATCCAGGTAAAATCCAGGGTAAAAGGATGGTGATTTTGAGTAATGGTAAAGGAAAAGACTAGGATGTTATGCTTGTAGATGTGTTGGCATAGGGGTAGACCCAGGGTTCAATGCTCAAGAGCACACCAAAAAATCCCTAACTACCGGCCCTTTCAACAACACCTGCGAAGAAGACGAAGTCTCACCCAAGGTAGAGGAAAGGGTGGTTGCAGAACTCAGGTGTATGCAACCTTAGCTGGGACACATATATGTGATTATCTTGCCTGCAATGCACTTAGCATCATTTATTTCCTAACATACATTCATTAATACACTTCGCAGAAAGCACAGAGCACCGCAGTAATTACTCAGATCTAGCACTTAGCAACGATAAACAAGTTATACTCAATAGATTAAGCACTTAGCATATTATGTATCATATCTAGCATGAATTCATATCTCATAAGCACAAAGCATCAATAAATATATCTAAACATATCATAGCACTTAACAAAAGAGAGACAAACACATCAACACAATACACAGAGTTACCGTGGTTCACCCCCACCCTGGGGCTACGTCCAAAAAGTCTTATTTATATTATCTTGGTCAAGCAGTTATAGCACGAATATTCAATGACCCTTACTTCGCACGGGACAGAGGATCTGCGCAGCTCTCTAGATCCCTCTTGTTTGCACTCAGTACAAATCCTTCTACAGTCTTTCGTAGAGACTTTCACTCAACTCTGCAAGTCTTACACAAAATGCATAGAGCCTTACAATACTTGATCACACAGATCCCGCTACTAGAACTAAGCCTTCAATATCATGCCCCACATAGGACAAGATATCTGAGCATCTCGCTAGATCCTCTTTCCCCAGGTAGATTCAAGCACTAAGCCTTCTCACACTCTGTGCACTCAACACTTATTACAGCATGCACAGAGCTCTTACAGTCACACAGACTTGTGATCACATAGATCCAACTTATGCACTAAGCCATCGAATAGACATGGCCTCCTTTATTACATGGCCTATACCTCTATTTATACACAGAAAAAGTCCTAAACAAGGGCCGACATCCCTTTCCCGTTACAATATTCCCAAAAAACCCAAAAAGGTTCCACAAAAAGTGTTGAGATCCCATGATCTTCGCTTCGCTATGTGCTCTGTATTCGACAGGCAGTTGAAGTACCAAATGGTCAACTATGACCAAGTATTCCTCAAAACTTGGTCGAGGGCCAACAGACCCCCAACACTCACCTGTGACTCGTCCCGATTCACTCTTCTCTGGGTAACTCTGCCTCGAAGGCCTCGATCTTTTCTCAAGCTGCTTCGACCTGTTGCTTTGCTACTACTTATTGCTTGACAAAATCATGAATGAGTGCGTTACTAAATGGTCCTTCTAAGCGCTGCTCTGCTATGTTCACGACCTGTTCCAGGTCTGTCCCTTGGCTCTCAATCTCTAAGAATAGTTGGCATGCCCTATCCTGCAAAGGTTGAAGTTGTTGCATCACTTCCATGACCTTGCTCTGGATCATATGAATCTACTACTGCATGACGCGTTGTTCGTGGGACCTCTTCATTTTCTCTATGGTCAGTAGGGCCTTCAACTGTACCTGTAACTTCTCAGCTTGGTACTTCACCTCCTGGAGCTGTGACTCCAATTTATGCAATTCAAGGTTCTCGGATAGGTTCCCATGTATCTGCACACTTTTACTACTTAATTGCTTACATTCTTCAGTGAGTGCCTTAATCCTTTCTATTGTACTTCAGGCATTCACTTCTCGTTGGTCACGTTCTTCTTGTGGAGTACTCGGTATAGCTTGGATCTCTAGTTATACTACTCTTTGTTGCAGTTTCTGAATGACTTTAGAAATCTTCGTTACTTGGTGTTCTATGGGTTCTTCTGCCTTCTGTTCTAAGCCAGTCACAAAGAGAAATTCTCTATTGATTGCTTCTTCAATCCTGATCTGCTTTGCGAGAAGTTGATCCTTCTCCTTTTGTATCTTTGCACATTCTTTATCAAACTTCTCTTGGATGGCCTCCTTCTCTTGCTGTGCAGCTTGGCGCTGCTCTATGATTTCCTTCTGTGCGTGATTTAGGGCCTGGGTGGCCTGCGCTGTTACTTCTTCTTCTTTCTGAAGACGTACTTTGACTAGGTCGGCAATCCTGCGAAGTTGAAATGACTCATCTCCTTATTTAGGTGTTCCTTCTGGCATAGGTGCAGTGGAGACTGTACGGTTAGACTGGAGGGCTCACTGTACTCCTTGGAGCTCAATTTCGATTCTATCGTACATTGTCTGTTGCTTGGCCTCTTGTTTTTTTGTGATCTCTTCTATAGCTTCATTCAAAGTCGCGAGGAGAAAGATAAAGTCATATGGACTGAGCATGGTTTTCATCTTGGTCACAGTCTCTTTGGATTTCTTATTAACGAAAGACTTCTAAGGTGACCCTTTTCATTTCTTTAGAACTTCGACTTCATCTTCTGGTTGTTGTTCAACTTCTTCTAGGTCTTCGTCGTTACCTTCTTCATCTGGTGTGACGGAAGATGTCCTTATAGAGTGGCTATCCACATCTTGAACCTCTTCAATTTTCTTTGTCTCCTTTGTCTTCTTTGTCTTACTGGGCCCAGGTGTGTCCTGCACAGCTTCTGGGCTGATGATATCTGAAATATACTTTGGCTCTGCTGCAACGAGGATGTCCACTGACCATTCCTTGGTGATCTCGTCAAGGTATTCTTCTGTCAGTTTATAATAGGACTGTATCTATTCCTGGTGCTCATCAACGCGTGGAGTTAGGCATATGAAGTGGCGTTTCACGCTGAACTTCATTAAGGGTTTGAATCTGTGGAGTGTGTTTGGAGTAATGCGAGGTGTGGCTTGTATCACGGTATTCAACAGGATGTAGTATCTATGAAAGACGGTATTTGAATGCCATTGCCTGTTCATATCTGTCGTGTACCATAATGTACTGAACTTCGCAACCAATGGTTCAAACAATAGGGTTTCAGGAAAAACGACATCCTCCGACATCTCCCATGCTATGAAGGCAATCAGGATGAGAAGCCAGCTGAAGTGGAACTCATATCCTTGGTATTGTGATTCTCTGCAATCCAATTCGAGTTGATCTACTAAGTACTTCGACCAGTTCATTTGGAATCCTTCTATGCATTTTCTTGTGAGATCAACTATAAACCCAGGTACTTGTGTCAGTTTATTCTTGTGGACCAACTTTCCTAAAATCATCTGACAGGTGAGGCACACTGTGCCAATATTGATAGAGGTTACCTTGTAACCTTGTGCGCCTTTTTCAACATTTCCATAGGCCTCTTTAATCTTCTGTGAAAGAGTGCAATCTGCGGTCTTTCTAGGGTAATAGTCTTGCGGGTTAGGGCCCTGCATGCTTAGCTTGGTGATTTGATTGATCAGTGCTGAATCAATCGTTATATGCCAATTCAACCAGAGATATCCTCCATGATAGCTCGCCAATAGCAATTTTACGCAAGCATTCACCTCCTGGTGCCTGCCAAAGTGTGGAATCTTCATTACATTAAGTAAGGTGGACTGCGCAAGGTTCATCGTCCATTGCTGAGGGACGATCTTGGAATTCTTCCCCTTTGTCATCGTCAGATACTTGTGTGGGGCAAGCATACTATAGGCTTTCCGGTCACCAAGGTTGAAGTTGCAAAACTTCAATGCTGCGAGCTTGGTCTTCTCAGTACGAACTGTGCGCACACCCTTTGGTAGGTACACAATGATCATAAGATAGTCGTAATCTTGGGGCACACTGTCACGGTTGATTTCACCTTTCAGAGGAGGTATGTAAGAGGGAAAGATGCTCAGGATTAGTTTGGCGTTTGCGATGTCATCTCTATGTTTAGTACATTTCTGAGCGGTCTGTCAGGATGGTCCAACTTGAGCAGTGGATGGAGAATCTGCTACTCCTCTTGATGACAAGGCTTGGACTCCAGTGGACATTCCTCTTTCCGACATAACTCTTTTAGCTCTTAAGCCAGAGAGTACTTCTCTCACCGATTCTTCTGTTGTTCTAAGCTCGTCAGACATGTAATCTCAGGATCACTTTCTCAGGTTGTCAATGGGATGGAGGTGCCGTAATTGAGTAGAGAGAAAGGTGGGGTAGTCACTATTCCACAATGCGGGTATTCTGTGAGCTCAATTTATCAATTGGAAAAAGTGTCTTCCGGGCATGGCGTGATGGAATAAGTAAGTAAAGTTGTAACAGACTGCTTGCAATGGATAGGAGGGTCCATTAACTCTTGATCTGTCCGTTATGGCATAGTCTAATGGTCAGGTAATAGGTCCTAACTTTCTTCCTATCCATTCAAGCCATCAGCGGAATGGATATATCGTCTTCTAACGGTTAAATTACTTCGACATGGCGAAGTGACATATGTCGATGTTCTGCTATCCTAGCGAAGCTCAAATTCTACATTGTTTTCCTTTTGTAGGGTTTCTTCTGGAACGTTCTGTAATTTCTCCAACTTCACTTTCTTCTTCATGAGTTTTCTAGCCTTCTTCCCAGTGAGTTTTGTCTCAGTCATCCTTTTTTCATTCTGATTCTTTTCTTCTCTTGGCATGGTAACTTCGCAGTGCTGAGATTCTTTCTTCAGATCCACAGCTATTACTTGTCCAACATAATTTTCGGTCCTCTATGGTTCTTCTAGTGTTCTGTCAACTTCATCATCCAAGTTCTTGGGGTCAAGAACCCTTGATCTATTCTCCCGTTCTTCAATCAATTGCGCGATCCTTCTAGTCATGAAGTCTCTTAACTCTCGTCTCTGTTGTTGTAGGTCCTTTTCTGATTCTTGTTTTCTGGCTTGATCTTTATCAATCCAAGGTTTACTAAGTAACATAGTAAACGGGACGCTGTCCTCCACGAACTTAACAATCTTAAAATCTTCTTCTGTCGAAGCTCCATGAGCATTCATAGATATCTGAGTGAGATTTCCACAAAGGTTTACCAACTTTCCTCTGAATAACCCTATTCCTCCTAATGAAGGGGTCATGTCAGGTCTTCCTATAGCTTTCCAGGTTCCTTCTGTCATAATGTTCACCAGTGTTTCTTCATCCAAAACACAGTCAATGTCAAAGTCTCCTATTCTCACTTCGATCTATTCTTTCTTCTTGAAGATTTCTAATAAGTTGAGGTCTCTGTGATCATTAAGGGTTTCTTACATATTCATCAATACTTTCTATGATTTTTTCTGGGGTTCCTCTATAATCTGAGTCTCTTGATCTCCTGCTTTCTCTATATTCAACTTTTCAAGTCTAGCAATCATTCTAGGGCAATCCAATACTTCATGGTCCATAGCCTTACAACAAATACAACTGGGTCTTCGCCCAGGGCATTCCTTAGAAAGATGTCTGAGCCTTCTACAATTGTAACAAAGAGTTAATCCTCTCTTTATATTCAATGATCCCTAACTTTTCATGTACTGTGTGCTAGGATCATAACGGTTAGCCTGCAAAAATTTATTTCTAGGATCTTGCATCCATTGGTTAGTCCCAAAATTCTTTCTATACATAGGTATAACATATCTATCACTATACTTATCATATCTATTCATATCAAACTTTCTTTCATCTATTAATGCCCTAGTTTTTAAGCTAGGATAGAATCTATCAAACATACCTAGATCCATGCTTTAGAAACAAAAAATTTCACTTATATTACTTCTACAGAGCACAAAGCTTCCAGATCTAAGACTTTTAACTATTCTTACCTTTTTCTTGCATATATGACCTCTTTCTTTGCGGATCTGGCTTCTCTTTCTTCATATCTGACCTCTCTTCTTCGTATCTGATCTTTCTTTCTTATCACAAAGCTTCACAGGTCAAACAGAACACTGTGCACTAGGGAAATAGATCTACGCACAGAACTTATTTCACACAAAGCTTCTTCTTCTTCAGTTCCCAACAATCACAGTTCCAGGTCCCAGCAATGAAACCATTTGTTGGCACAGGGGAAGACCCAGGGTTCAACGCTCAAGAGCGAACCAACAAAGCCCTAATTACTGGCCCCTTTGGAAACACCTGCAAAGCAGATGAAGTCTCACCCGAGGTAGAGGCAGGGGTGGTTGCAGGACTCAGGTGTCTACAACCTTAGCTGGGACAAAAATTTGTGATTATCTTGCTTACAACACACTTAGCATCAGTTATTTCCTAACACACATTCATTAATACACTTCACAGAAAGCACAAAGCACCACATTAATTACTCAGATCTAGAACTTAGCAACGATAAACAGGTTATACTCAATAGATTAAGCACTTAGCATCTTATGTATCATATCTAGCATGCATTCATATCTCATAAGCACAAAGCATCAATGAATCTATCTAAACATATTAGAGCACTTAGAAAAAGAGAGACAAACACATCAACACAATACACAGAGTTACCGTGGTTCACCCCCACCCTGGGGCTACATCCACAAAGTCTTATTTATATTATCTTGGTCAAGCAGTTACAACACAAAGCTTCAATGACCCTTACTTCGCACGGGACAGAGGATTTGCACAGCTCGCTAGATCCCTCTTTCTTGCACTCATCACAAAGCCTTCTATAGTCTTTCGCAAAGACTTGCACTTAGCTCCGCAAGTCTTACACAAAATGCACAGAGACTTATGATACTTGATCACACAGATCCCACTACTAGCACTAAGCCTTCAATATCCTACCCCGCATAGGACAAGAGATCTGCGCAGCTCGCTAGATCCTCTTTCCCTGGGTAGATCCAAGCACTAATCCTTCTCACACTCTGTGCACTCAACACTTATTACATCATGCATAGAGCTCTTACAGTCACACAGACTTCTGATCACATAGATCCAACTTATGCACTAAGCCATTGATTGGACAAGGCCTCCTTTCTTACATGGCCTAGACCTCTATTTATACATAGAAAAAGGCCTAAACAAGGGCTGACATCCCTTTTTCGTTACAATATTCCCAAAAAACCCAAAAAGGTTCCACAAAAAGTGGCGAGATCCCGTAATCTCCACTTCGCTATGCGCTCCGTCTTTGACAGGTAGTCGAAGTACCAAATGGTCAACTATGATGGCTTAGTGCATAAGTTGGATCTATGTGATCAATGGTCAATGGTCAATGGTCACTTCGATCTATTCTTTCATCTTGATGGCTTAGTGCATAAGTTGGATCTATGTGATCAGAAGTTCCTGTGACTATAAGAGCTTTGTGCATGCTGTAATAAGTGCTGAGTGCACAGAGTGTGAGAAGGCTTAGTGCTTGGATTGATCCGTAGGATCTTTTAATGACTATGGTTGAGTTTTAATTTTGCATGCGTTAATTAACCATTTGAGAAAACTTAGTGAAAGAATGAGGAAAGAAGAGGAATTATGATAGCCATATACACATATGCAGATCTGAAATGAAATAATAGACAACAAACCATAACACACCGATTGATAACGGAGTTCGGCACAACTTTGCCTACGTCTCCGGGCCTTTGTCTCTATGGGGGAGGCTTCTTTATTTCTGTTCAAAAGCTCAAAAGTACATCGCTGCAATGCCAAATGGCTACAAGAATGATCTGGTCATGTTCATCCAGATCTCAAGAACCCAGCAAAGAAAACAGCACGCAAAACGGACGTCCGGAGCTCCCAGAAATGATCCGATAGCGTCTCCTCCTCAAAAGATTCTCTGCCTCAAAATGGCTTTGGCTTGGCTTCTCCTCAGCATAATTTTTCTCTGAATTCCCTCAATGTTGTCCCCATGGCCTCAAACAGGCCTAGGTTATATAGATGGGAAGGTAGTTTCTCATCTCCAACTTCCTCCAAGAAGTTAGGCTCCAAAACTACCCAATAACTCCCAAAAATGGATAAAATACATTAAAAATAGGCTTAATTAACATTAAAAACCCAAAATTCAGTTAAAAAAACCCACTTTTTAACTATAATAGGGCATTAGGCCCCCTTCGTCCGGCACGCGCCCCTCTTGACAAGGTCATATGGACCATAGTGCCGAGCGCCAGCCCAAAGGGTTGTGCACTGACCCTCCCCCCATTCAGCGCTAACTCTCGGTTTTATTGGTATGTGGCATAGGCCCACGGGCTAGTTCCATAACTGTTTAACCGCGCGCCCAAACAGTGATAAGACCCAGTCTTGTGGTATATGCTCATGGACCAAGGGCTAATACATATACCCCCGCGTCGTTGGTTACATGGTATGGTCGCATAACAATGCAAAGGGCTGGGGCTAAGCCCCGGCCCTTTCCCCCTGCGGCTTCAAACTTGAATAAAAAATAAATACATATTATTCCATTTGTATTACAAGTGCCACTGACTGGGTGGGCGGTTAGCCCAGCCCTGCCAGTCCTTTTCCCCGGAGGGAGATCGCCGGTTCGACCCATGGCAAACCCACAACAAAATTTTAACACATAACCATCAAACCAATCACGGGGTGCCACGTGGCATCCCTTGACTGGGCCACGTGGCACCTCTACAACCAACTGATAAATGCCATGTGTCAGTCACATATTGTTCCACGTGACAGAGCTGTACTGCCATGTCACCTGCCATGTCATCTCTGCCATACTGCCCCATCACCTTGCCACGTCAGCCGATGACGTCACCCATGCCACGTGTCACCCTTTCAGTGGTGACACGTGTCACTTCAGGATAGGTCCAGCTGTACGCCCAAATGTCCAAATCTGCCTGCCACATGTCACTTCCTGGAGTCACCATGTATCACCTGTACGGACCTGCCATGCCATCGTACGGACATGACACGTCAACGTCTGTACGGACTTCACAGTCAACATTTTTTTTTTTTTCCCTGTTTGAATTTTCAGACAGAATGCGATATCTTCTCCATACGGAGCCTGTTTGACAAAGTAAATATACCATCGGAATCAGGAAGACAAGACAGACGCAATGGCATAGGTTTCGTCACATT